>ML776713.1:62675-146863 GCA_009831015.1 Picea engelmannii | reverse complement strand
TCTTGAGTTTGTTAGGACTTTTAGCCTATATATTTCTCATTGCAAGAGTATTGAGTTGTTGGGATGTAAACTCTTGCAATGTCTCTTATGTAATTTCTTTTCCTATTAATAAAATTGTGTGTCTGAGGACACTTCGGCCATTAGTTCTCATTCTTCTTCCTCTTCACAATCTATGTAGAATAATTTCTTCTCACTACACTTATGTCCCTTACTATACTTGCTGTCACAATTAAAGTATACGACTTTTTCTTTTCTTTCCTCCAATTGTTGAGGTGTCAACCTTGTAGGTTGAGGTGTTTTAGAAGAAGGGTAATTATTCTTTCTATATATGTTAGGATCGGTCCTTCTAGTAGCCATAGCCATATTTTTTCTTTCAACATTTCTTGCCACCCTAAATGCATTCTCCAATTATTTGGGTTCCCAAAGGCGAAACTCATGTTGAATGTTATCCTTTAAATTTCCTATGAATACATCAATCAAGTGCTCATTTGGAGTATCTGTTACCTTTATATTCAATCTTTGGAAGTTCTCAATGTGCTCTATAATTGAACCCTTTTTCTTGAGATTTATCAATTGGCTAAAGAAGGTATTGCTCCTTGTATCCTCATAGTGTGCTATCATTTCTTCCATGAACATTGTCCAAGTGATGAGTGATTTGCGAGAACAAATCCATCATTACCATACAAATTGATTGGGTTCTAAATATAAAGAAGCAATCCGTACCTTTTGTGTATGTGGCACATTATGTAGATCAAATAATTGCTCCATATGAAGTATCCATGTGATTGGGTCCTTGCCATCAAACTTCCTCATATCGATCTTAGGAATGTGGTTGGTCTTCAACCCAAAGTTGGAGTTTCTCCATTCTTGATTCACCTTCCTTGTGTCCTCATCATGAATTTCATGGGATACATTTTCACTTTCAGGTGTCTTCTCTATTATGAAATTTTTCAATCCTTCCATGATCTCCCATTTTAAAACCTCCATCATATCTTGTAGTTCATATTTTGTTATTGTCTTCTTTTGTAAATCATTTATGTCCCTACGCATTTCTTCACCTTCATCAAGAGTCCATGTAGTATTTTCTGGAGGCCAATTTGGTGTAGAAATTCCCTTTTTGGGTGGCATGTTGGCCAAGTATCACTTTTGACCCTTGATTTTGAGGTGGTTCTGCTAGACAATCTTTCTTCTATTGTATCTCCAAAGTTTTGGCCCTTCTGGGTACAATTTTTTTTATTTTTTTTATTTGTATGATATTTCTTCTCTGCAATGCCATAGGTCGGATCAAAATTGGATGTGCCAAGTGGAATTTACAGTAACTTCCCCACAACTTGCTGATTTTTGTCCTTTCCAGGAGATCTCACTTGTATAGCGTTCCTCGCACAAAATAATTGATATAAAATTATGAAAATCGTACTAGAAATACTACATACTGTCCACTATCCAATGCAACAAGTCTCATGCAATTTGGATACTCTAGGAAGAATTTACGATTGTTTTACCTGGAACACCTTCTTGAGACTAGTCAGATACCCTATCGTCCACAGGGTGTATCTAAACATTTAATATGAACCGGAAGATAAAAATTTTACCATAGATACCTTACTAATTTATGTGAATATCCTTTGGATTTTAGGGTATGAAATGTTACAAAAAAAAAAAAATTATAGAGAAAATTCCGCAATGAGTTAGTTCAGGATGATTCCAGAACCATATCTTGCACAAGCTGTATCTCTGAAAGTGTAAGGCCTCAGGAGCTGAAATTTTAACCCAACGTACCTTGATCTGTCTACTAAATATACTCCAAGCCGTTCTTTCTAAAACGTTGTATAAAACAAATTATAGAAAAAATTCCAAGGTGGCTCAGATGTAGCAGGGAAACCCCAAGACCTTGAGCTCTGATACCATATGTTAAGAACCAAATATAAATATATCATAGAAAAACCTTAGATAAAGTACTCAATGCCTTGAAAGAGAGATAAATTCAGATAATAATCCTCTTCGAGGGGGAAACCTCCTTATGACCACATAAATGTACAATTCCAAGATGATTCAAAATGAAAATGTCTCCTTGGTATATATAGGAGACTAGGAGGTATAATTACAACTAATGGAATAAAGCCGACATAAATAAAATAAAATTACTAATCTAATATTCCCCAATTAAGGGGTAATGTGCCACTATTTAGGGATTAACAATCATCATCATCATCATAGATGTTGTCTTCATCACCATCATCATCGTCATCATCGTCATTATCATCATTATCGTCATAATCATTGTCATCACCATAATCATTGACATCATCATCGTCTTCGTTGTCATCATCATCATCATCGTCTTCGTTGTCATCATCATCGTCATCATCATCATCATCATCATCATCATCGTCATCGTCGTCTTTGTCATCACCATAATCATTGTCACCATCATTATCGTCGTCCAATAAATATGGAACTAATATTAACTGTTGGTTGATCAAGATCACTGGTTTTTCATACCAATAACCACATCCTCCTCATCAAACTTTTTATTACATTCTTTCTCTTCTATATTTTTGGCCTAGTCCTTGACCACTATATATGGTAGAAATTTATTTGGCCCGTATATCCATTTCACATATTGTATCTTTGGTTTTATTTTATTTTGGATTTTGGTTAATTAGGATGGTTTTTATATGATCCCTAGCCATTTTGAATGGTGGAACAACATAGGATGTGTATGTACTAACACTCAATGAGGATGATATATATGAGGACAAAATAAATGTAGATGGACTCATAAAGGGACTATAAAGGATTAATGTATTTTTCATCGTCGTCATTGTCATAATTGTCACCATAATCAACATTATCTTCATCATCGTTGTCGTTATAGTCAATTTTGTCTTCATTAAAATCATAATTTTTATCATCATCATCATCATCATCGTCATCCTCATCATCATATTTTTCATCATCATTATCATTTTCATCACCATAATCGTTGTCATCATCATCATCAACTTCGTCGTCATCACCATCGTCATCCTCGTCATCATATTCATTATCATTATCATTTTCATCATCATTCTCATTACCATAATCATTGTCATCATCATCATCATCCTCATCATCATCATCACCATCATCATCATTGTCACTATCATCGTCATCATCATCATTATCATCATCATCATCGTCATTGTCATCACCACAATCATTGTCATCATCATCATCACCACAATCATTGTCATCATCGTCATCATCGTCGTCAGTGTCGTCGTCGTCGTCATCATTGTCATCATCATCATCATCGTCCTCATTATGATGATGATGATGATGATGATCATCATCATCATCATCATTGTCATCACCATAATCGTTTCCATCATCATCATCGTCGTCATTGTCGTCACCATCGTCATCATTGTCATCATCACCATCATCGTCGTCATTATCATCATCATCATCATCATCATTATCATCACCATAATCATTGTCATCATCATCATCGTCATTGTCATTGTCTTTTCCATTTAGATACTTCTTATTTTAGAAAAAAGAGCAACATGCCAACAAAGAAACGCCTAGTAGCCTTTTTTGGGTAGACTTTTCACAGTGGGATGAGAAAAAATATCAGTCATCTCAATGAAGAGTTGGAGGATCATGGTTTATGGGTAAGGGGTGATATGGCTTAAATCTTTTATAGATTATAAGGTTTATAAAGGACAATATGTTGAGTATGCAAGTGTTTATGGATTATTGGGTTAATGAGGTAAGAGTTATAGTGATTAATGGTTATATGTCCTAGACATTATTCAGGACAAGGGACCAAAAATATGGGATATGGGGTTACAAATTTTAGTGCTTATGGATGATAATGGATATAATGTTTAGATATTATAATGATTAAAATTATTAAGATCTAACATTTATACTAATTTTAGTAAAGTGGTTATAGGGTTAGTGGTTGTACAATTTTGGGATTTTGGGTTATATAAGAAAGGGGTTATTATGATTAGTGGTTGAAGTTTGAGGGTTATAGGGTTTAGGAACTATTGGTTATTTGGGATAGATGTTAAAGGCTATATGTATTAAGGTTAATATTTATAAAGTTTAACAATTATAATGGTTGATTATTTTTTCGTAGGCTACTAATGCTATATTTCTTAAGGGTTATAGTGGTTCAAGGTAAAAGGGTTAAATGATTAGGTATTAGAGAATTATACTAGACTATTAATTGTTGTGATTTATAATGGTAAGTCTTATTATGTATTAGTTATGTTCATTAAATATTTAGGTGTTAAATATTATAGGGGTTAAGGAGTAGGAATTATAGGAGTTATGTTCATAGAGGTTATAAATATTAGGATTTATTAGGGACTATACGAGATTACAATTACATTTAATAGAGAAATATAGGAGCAGGGTATAAAGATATATACTAAGGGTTATAGTTTTAAACAATAGAGGTTATAGGTGTTAGGGGTGACATGGTTTATAGGGTTTAGTTGTTACATATGTTATGGGACACACACACACACACACACACACACACACACACACACACACACACATAATATATATATATATATATATATATATATATATTATATATATATATAATTAAAATATATACTAATTATATATAATAAAACAAAACCTAAATAAAAACTAACATTTCAAATTAATCTGTGCACATGGAGACCATATTTGAGGCCCGCAAGAGGGAGGAGAGAACCCCTAGTGTAGTGGAGACCATATTGTAGCCCGAGAGAGAGGATATAACCCTTGACACAATGGATACCATATTGGAGAGAACCCGCACGAATTGTGTCAGTCCATCCCAACAAGGATACAAGAAGGCCCTACACCATAGAATAAGCAATAGAGGAGACCCCACCACCCTTATAAGAGACAAAGATTCTCATGGGATCACCAACAATGGAAAAACAATCGGTATGTTTCTTCCAGAAGTATGAATGGATTGTATAGAACTCCCAATGGAAATATTTGAATTGGGTTTTTGATTTAGGGGATGATATGGTTGGATTTGAATTGGGTTTTTGTATAGAAATTTGGTCTAACAAACCCTACATGGGAGATGTCCAAGTCAGATCCTTCTTCTCATGGGTCCAACATGAATAAAATAAATCTATAGAGGCACACAAATAAAGGGAGGAATAACTCAGTAATAGGCTATGGTTCAAGGCTAATATAACTAAGATAAAAGAAATATTGAGGAATCTTGCATAGGTAATTTGAGATGTGGATTTAATCTCGGTGTTAAAAGAAAACAAAAAGAGGAAATAGTTCAATACCAATATATAATGGAAAACTCAATGGAGAAGCTCCTACAACTATGCCGAAGAAAGAAAGTGGGAATATATTACCCCTTCTCTCAAAAAGGAAAAATAACATTCCCCATGGGGATTGAAAGATAACCTTTTCATATCAAATTTATATGTAAACACCTTGAGAAATATAAAGCTTGTATGGATTGGGCTAAAATCCAGGTTTCCTCTTCTCCTTCATCGCATTCCTTCATGGAAATTCATAGGAGAAGTAGATACATAGGAAGATAAAAATAGATGGAGAAAAAGAGAGAAATAGGTAGGATATCACAACAACGATGCCATCACACATATAGTATCATATGACCTCAAAAAATCATGTAGAGAGAAGCAAGTAGATGTTGAAGAATGAGTAGGACAAACATCATCTTTTAGGGATTGGTTTTTTTTGCAAGATGGATTGCAACCCTCCATTTGGGGGGTGATTATGGGACCTCAAATTGTCATTTTATTTCCCATCCTATTGCCTTAATTTTGATTCACTTTTCCTCATGAACTCAAGACCTTTCTAAGTAATTATTACTTTTGAATGACCAAATTAGATGTTTTTTACTTGTTATTATCTAATTGAATATAATTTTCTTAATCTCAAGTGGATGTAATGTATTCCTAGTATACTAAGTCTTTTGAGGTTAATTATGTGGTTTGAATTGCTTGAGTTAATTTGGTTTTACAAGTAGGGAATTAGTGAGTTAATGTGGTTTTACAAGTAGGTAATGATTTTTATTCTTTATAATATGGTGATCAGTGATTTTAAGTGGATATTATGTATCTATTACATGATAAACTAATGTTGTAAGTATTTCTAGTTAATCTAGTAATTACATAGTGATCATTGATTCAAGGAACCTTTTTCATTTTGATTAACTTTTCATGTACTAGGAAATGGTCCTGTCTACATCTCTCTTTTGGAATAATGCAAGTAGAGATGGAAGTGAAAGTCATTTACCTTAGTTCATCAGAATTAAATTATAATGATCTATCATAGTTTTTCATTTTCCTTGTCATAGTCTTATTAGAGTTTTTAGGTCATATTAGACATCTATAATTTTCATATATATTTCATAGCACCTCATAAGTTTGCACAATCTATGGGTTGATAAATTAAGGAGAAGTTGAGCAGTCCTGAATATATTTATTGAATTATTTGGCCCAACACATTACAATTATAATTTCATCCAATTGACATATAGGTTGAGTATCACCCTTCGATGTGTTGCATTTTACCCTATTTCCACCATTAAAATTTTCCATGGGTTCCTCCCCATTCCAATGAACGACTTATCATCTCCAACAATTTATCAGTTTCACCAAAATGGTAGTGCTCATCTTACATGTGTTTCCCTAGTTTAGAACACCTGCCATGTTGACACCCGTGTTGGTTTATCCCATAGGATTGGGAATCCTTGTAGTTCCTTCTTACATTAATTAGCCTCATTCATTTCTCTTCTCAATTGCTACCCTTTTCCCACTAGACTCATGAGAAATGACATTTGAGTTTTATTTATCATACTACAATTGGACCACAATTTTGTTGTGTTCCCATTTAAAGCTACCTATACCATTTGTCTCATTCATTCCTTCCTTTTTAGGAGACACACTCCAATCTCATCCTTGTTTGCTACCCAATTGGTATCATGGTCCTCATTCACCATTTAAAACCACTTTGTCACATTTTGGTTCTCATCTCCTTGTTGTAACATAAATAACAATACCATTCTTTATTCATTATAAAACAAAATACCAAAAACAAGAACATAAAATACAACATTCCAAAAACATCATAAATTTCAAAATAACCAAAACTAGAAAGAGAAACCACTACAATATTATTTGATTTAGCAACACTTTCAAGTCAAGTAGCTATCAAAGTCACCCTTGTTTATAGGATTAGTACTATGCCACATTTTCTTGCATTATGTAGACATCATTAAATATTGATTCTTGTCCATTTCCATCTAATATGACATTTTTTTCTTAGCCTCTACCTTTTGACTTGTCTCATCTATTGATTTTTTCACTAGGTCACTGAGTCACACTCATCCTCCTTATATGGCATCACCTCTATCATTTCCAGTATAATTTTAGTATTCCTCACCATTTCAAAGGAAATGTAGTTGAGTTATATAATAAAAAACATTATGGTCATTTTCATAATCAACCTTCATGTTATGATCCATTCAAGGGAAATCTTATGTCAAACACTCATATTGTACTCATCACATTGGGTATAATCCAAGTTCTTACATCTATTTATGTTCTTCATAACTCATGTAGGTTTATAGTTAATAATTGTTACCCTTTCTCCCATATTTCTACTCCTATTGATGTCAATTCATTTTGTTGTGGGAATTTTATCTAAAGGCCCCATGTACCTTGGATATTGTTTTGATCATTGACACTAATCCTTTTTTGCATGGATTCTTATTTTTAATTCTTGACTACATGGATTTTTCTAGTTTTCAATCTCAACACATTTATTTTCATCAAATAAGTTTCTACTCATTACCTTGGTATCCATCATCATCATTGGTAGGCCACCTAACATCTAGAAAATATTTTCATTTTTGAACCTTTACCAGATGGATTCTCCCATTCCCAATGTCAATTCATCATCACATTGTGGATATTTTGTACAATGTGATGGCCACACTCAATATACAATTTAATACTACAAAACATGTCTAGTTCTATCCTATGCACCACATTACAACTTCACCAAACTTTAGTTGTCAACATGTTCCAAGCCCTACCTCAAGGGGATTATGTTACAACAATTTTATGCCCTCCTCGAGGTTGCATTCATTCATCTCACTTTTCACCATAAGAAAAAATTATTTTTGTATTATGATCCAGCACTAGATATCTCATAGTACATAGGTTGAATAATTATAATTGTATTTTACTCAATTATATTGAAAACATGGGTATGCTCGACTCATTGAAGAAAAATAGAACATGTTCATATCATATATTATTTTCTTGCAAGTGGACTTCTGTCTCTCTCCAAGCATGAGTACCCCTACTCGAGGCTCTCTCTCTTTCTTTTAGTCATCATATTAGCTACATTTCCCCCCCTAACAACACACATTAGTATGCATTTGTTACCATGCCATTTTTGTCTACTTGAGAAGATAAAGGGTTTTTTTATGTAAAACAACATTTATGGTTGGATAGAATTATAATGAAACTAATGAAGGATTATGTTACAATAAATGGTTGAATTATCTATGGAGAATCAAATTCAAACCATGTGATTAACTAAACTTATGACTACATAGCCACTCAGTTATATAGGTCATGCAATATGCATAAGTAATCCTTCTATATTTGTGTAATCTTCCTATACATGATCAATAAATTAACTTACATGATCGAGTAGGTTCCATACACATTCATAGATTGGAAAAGGATCAAAATCTTGTCTTTTTTCTTGTTGTGATAAAGTATCAAAGTTAAACTTGAAGCATTTGCATGGCCTAAATTGGAAAACATCAATTCTAATGCATGGAATTCTCTAAAGAAAATTTATAAATATAGAGAACCCTCAAGATTTCCAAGAGTATAATGAATGTAAGGTTATGTTACACAATTATAATCAGGGATCTTTTATTTTCTTAGTCTAGCTTCATTGCTTCTCATTGGTATTGGCATTGAGACTTTTCTTATACCATTCAAGAGATTCTCTTCTACAGATTGCGCTGATTTAGAGAGAAATCCTCAAATAGGAAAATACCCACCCAAAGAGGAATCTTGAATGTGATTTTCATGGCTACTCCTAGGCGACATTGTTAATTTTTTTTGTAAATTTATTCCTACTCATTGTCAATTTAAATCTTTGGGTTCTCTTTCCACCAACCAAAATTTGCATTGTAATGGTTGTTTCAACTTTGAGTAGTTTTATTTCTAGCCTATTAATAGTGTGAGAAGTTTTATAGTGTCATTTTTTATTGTGATATATTTCACAAGAACAAAGAAGAGGTTCTAATGTGAAGTTCCCCCCTCATATTTCTTAATCATCAACAATCTACATAAGGAGTTATCCTATGAAGTTATCACTTTACTTCTCTTTCATAATACTAATATTTCCATATTATAGGAAAGGAGTATTCATGAATCAATCAACCTTCAAACCATTTATCTACAACACTAGCTCCAACCTATTGATATAAGGTGTTTCATACTCATGAGCACTAAATATCCCAAAACATAAGTCATGAGTTTTACCTGTGCCACCAGCAAAGGGCCTTTTCATGGAGAATACTTGAGAAATATATGATCTTAAATTCATATGTTTTTTATGTTAAGGATGGGAGGTTCAACAATTTGTCTACACCCAATACGACCAGGCTCATCACTTATTTATTTTATCATATATCAACTTATTGTAGAAATAAGAATTATTTGATCTCTCTACTTCATAAACATATGCTAGACTCACACCAAGCAAGGTGCTACATGTCAGGACCACTTGATTAGCTAGAATTTTATTAGGAGGTTCTTCCCCTTGACCAATGATGTTAGGAGAGGCATTTCCTTTTTCTCCAAAGATCCTCCCAAGATTGTACAACTGAGCCCCCTTAGCCCTATGCACTTTCTAGTGGAAATAATCAAGTTGTGCATCAATACCTTCACAATGATAGATGAAGACATGGATACATGGTATCCCTCTTCCAACTATATTTATACTTATATTTCAAGTGATGACATTGGCATTGAGATAGGAATTCTCACTTATGTTTTTCCTTTGCTTTATCTAGATATTTTTACTCTCTCTTTTATTATTGTTAATTGTATCTTTCATTTTTATCTACTTGTTTATAATATTCTATTATTACACCTATTTTTTAGTCATGTCTTCGACACTAATACAATTATCTTATTTAACAAAAAATTAAACAATTTATTCTCAAATGAACTGAAAGGATATTAAATCTTTTACTTAAAATAAAGATGGCAATAAAATTAAGATGTTTAGGTGAGCCATTTTTCTATTTATCAATTATAAGATTGGACGAGTCGTGGGCCAAGCTTAGGTAAATAAGATCTATGTTGTAGGCTTTCAATTACTCAAATATCTAAATCTATTAGACAAATATATGCACCAAGTCTTCATATTAGGTTCAAGTGAAACAAATCAAGGAAGAAGAGATGCCACATGTTAAGCAAATGAAGCCATAGTCTTTGGAGTATTTGGTAGAAACGTGATTTGCATACCTAACCATTGGCCTCCATTAGCACAATGTTGTTGCTTCTTACTAGGTGCATGGAATTATGAGCATGCTTAATAGAAGATGCCCAGGGATGGTTTTGAGCCAAACCAAGAGAGTCTAATGTACTATTATATTCCCACATAAACTCTTAGACTTAGAGGGGGATTTGGTTCCAGGACACCAACAACAAATTCTCATGGAGGTGACAAGATATGATGGTATCTGATGGAGGACTCTGTCCAGATGGTCGATTATTCGAATGATACGATAATCATAGGACTTGATTTTTGTAAATTCCTTGAAATTCATGTTGGCTATAGGTAGGTTTCAGGAGGATGATATTGTAGTAGAGAGGACCAATTTTAGTGTTCGATAGGAAAGTACATTAGACTCATCTGATCTCTGTACCGAATGTAAATCTATTCAGGATCTGGTCATACCTCTAACAGAGGTTTTGGGTTTTTCAAAGAGGGAAGTTATTATTGAAGAGGCACTAGAAATTTCTCCATTTTTTTTATCGGAACGAGTGAAAAACATAATTTTTGGCTCAACCAATGAAGGGAGAGAGGGCTTCAAATTTGGGCTGAAGTTTGGTGATACTGGATTGAGAGTTGGAGGCAAAGGATTTATTGGTATTCTTATGGACTAGGGTCTCCTACAAGGTGGCTCAAATATTAGCCAATATTCTATATGGGAAAAGAGGAAGCAACAGGTAATGGGAAGTCGAGACAATGATATTTCCTTGGTTGTCAATGAAGGGGTTCGAGTGGACCAAATATTGGACCTATATAGGAAGACACTAGTCAACAAATTTATGGGTAAAAGAGTGGGTATGGAATTTCATTGGAAGTGGGTAAGTTAAAAATAGTTCTTGGTTCTTGGCTACATGCCAACTTATCATGTTTTATCTATAGGTTGGATAGGTTTTATATTTCACTCTGTCAAGAATGAAAACTCCATTATGAAGGGGAATTCTTTTCTAGATAATTCTCTCTTCTTTTTGAGACCATGGTCGCCCTTATGTGATACAATGAATTATTTTAGTGTTCGCACACCTATATGGGTGAAGATGTCGAATTTGTTGATAGAGTTCTGGTCCGAGCCAACAATTCAGGTCAATGGAGACTTGTTGGGAAAGACACTCCTAGTCGATGTTATTTTTCGTCGGTATCACGTTTTGTGGCCAAGGTGTTGGTATAAATTGATGTGAAAAAATATCTATTTGAATAAATTTATTTGGTTTAGGATGGTAAAATACATATTGATTACTTGAATATTCCTTTTCAGTGTGCTCGCTATCATGAACTTAACCATGTTTTTAAAGATTGTGACAAGGTGATGGACAAACAAGTATGGAATAAAAAGGATGGTTTGAATAGATATTTTGGGGGTAATTTTTGTATTATCTCGGGTCCCACTTCATTGGTAAAGAAGCACTAATCTAACATTTTTACAAGTCAAAATCAGTCGAAAGGGGAGTTGGTTGATGTTACTACCATAGGTCCAAGGCATATTGTGATTGGTTATGTTTCTATCCCACTTATTAAATGTTCCTGATCTAGTTTGTGTCAGGCCCCGAGTAGTGTGAATGTGTGGCCAACATGTGGTGTTTATTCTTCTCCTGCAGGACTACAAGGAACTTTGTTGGCAGACGGACGAGACTTATAGCATGATGATTTTTCTAGTAAGTTTGACCACCTTGGTGTTCCTTTGTCCACTTCCTTTTCTATAGGATTCTATGGTATTTTTTGGAAGGGTTTGAACTGTCATTTGGGGAGGAATAAGGGGTATAGTGATTTGATCCCCATCTACTCAGGGTCAATCAATTTCATGTCCTCCAACCCACCTATGGAATCAGTGGAACTCTCAAGGAATATAGATCCTTACTTCATATGGTACACAAATATAATTGGGAACCTATATATAACTCCTATTCACTCAATGAAGATTCTTTCACTAAATATTTGGGGGTTGGGGGGGCAAGCCAAGAAATTGGCCCTAAAAAGGATAGTGGAACTCAATAGACCTGATATGTTATTGATTGTTGATATGTTATATGTTACTAAAATGGGAAAAAACCCCCCTCATGGTACAATGTATCAAAAAATAACTGACATTTTCTAGGAAACCATGTCTTTCGCTCCAAGACGATTGTGCAAAGAATGGAACTTCTTCTCAGTGAAGGTCTTGGTGAAGATGTCTACATTTTTTTCTGTTGAAGGAAAAAACTACAGGTCGATGATCCCTGTGTGTACTAAGTCCTAGATGTAGTGCATGCGTACCTCGATGTGCTTCATTCATTTCTTGTGAGATGGATCTCTGTATAAATTCAAAGTTCTCTATTTGTCACACAAAATGATGATCGTTCGATGAAACTAAATGGCCAACTCAGTAAGAAAATATGTATCATCCTTATTCGGTATCTAGTGTGATCATTATTCATATGTACATATTTTTTCTATATATCTAGTGTGAATTATATCACTTAAGATGGAATTAGACACAAGTTACTAGTGAACCATATGTTATGGATATAATGTAATTGATAACCCTCAAAGGAACTCTCTTTCTTTAATCTTTATTATTAATTTTTTTAAATAGATATATTTCGTCGCTCTTGCGATGAATAAGTTCATTGATAATATTGATATTTTGTCGCAACTATAGAGGCTTCATGTCTCTTGTGATGAACTATTTTTACTGGCAATGATACCTTATCCTTGAATAGTTCATCACAATAACTAATTTGGTCATCTCTCTTGCGATGAGCGCCCTAGGTCGTTCCTCTAGTGATAAGTTCCCTAGGTCATATTTATTGCGACGATCTCCTCTGGTCATCACTCTTGCGAAGAAAACTGTATGAAACCTCTCTTGCGACAACCTCCTTGGGTTGTGGATCTTGCAACAATATCTCAGGTTAATCACACTTTCCACGACACGTGAAGTGTCATTTGGGGGGCCCAATATTCATCGCAATATCCATGACATAACGTCACAAGAGCGTCGAAATGATAATTGCAAAATGACACAAATTTACTAGTGGTTGATGTGATAGATTGGATACAGTGACATGTTGACAGGTTATAGGTTGATGTGACAGAGACAGTGAGAGTGACAATGACAGTGGAATTGATTGTGGTAGTGACAGTTGGTCTACACTTATATTTTAGAATGGCAGGACGGGGCAAGGAAAGGGGGTTGTAGCCTCATTCCGATTGGTGTTGGAGAACACAGAGAGTTGGAGATTCCTTCAAGTTGAAGCTCAAGAATCAGGGGTTGTAGCCTCCTTATGGTTGGAGCTAGAGAATTTAGGGAGTTGTATCTTCCTTCATGTTGGAGCCTATAAATAGGGGGTTGTAGCCTCCTTCTAGTTGCAACTAGATAATTGGTAAGTTGGTGCTTCCAATGAATGTATTATTTGATATATAAGAAATCATTTCATGGTTTTATCCCATTTGGGTTTCCACATAAATCTGGATGTACTATGTATTTGATGTGTTGTTGTTTATGCGATGCTACTTATGTTATATTCTCATGATATATTGATGAGAAATTGATTATATATAGTTGATAAAGTTGAATTTTATGTATTGTTATTGAAAGTGGTAAAAAGTGATCATATTGATTCACNCCCCCCCCCCCCCCCCTCAGTATTCCAACATCATAGAGTTGACTTATAATAGAGACTAGTGGTGCATGGATTTAATCTATACTATTGGTTTTGAAAGGATGCTATGACATTTTAAAACGAATGAGGAAACAAAATCTTTATAACTATTAGATATAGAATCTAATGATTGGTGAGAAGGGGTTCCTTAATAATGCTTTCAATATTTGAAGAATATTGAGTAGAACATGAATCATGCATATAAAAAAGGGTAAACAATAGATTCTAGTTAAACATGTTCATGATATAGAAAATCAAATGGGTAAAGGAAAAACAAAGATCCATCGATTTATTCAACACCATGGAAGACAACAATATGAAAGGAAACTAGTATAACTTTTTCTAATTATTATTATTTCTTCAATGGAACATTTTCCTTAGTGTTGACTACATAATAAAATCAACATTTATTTTTATTGCAATGGAGGGCACTAGATGTGGACTATAGATTCTTAGTATCTAGCCTCTTTCTTTCCTTATCACAAGTTGGAGCTTGTGATAGGGCTTAAAAAAAGAAAGGATAATGAGAAAAAGAGAGAGCATGAAAAAAATGTTGCTAATCCTTACCCCCCAATCCCCAGGACACAAATTCTATGTGAACTCTTTTGTGAAAATTCTATAGCTCGTCAATATGAAATTGATCCTCTCTATCTTGTTGTTGAGTGATGGGCCTCCAAATTTTGGAATTTTGAGGCCCATTTTGCAGATGATATGGCCCATTATTGTAAACTATGACTTTATTTGAATATGATTAACATAAACATCTTGGTAATTGTGCATTGATTATTGTGAAATGATATAATATTGAGTTATGTGATATTAGTTGGTCTAGTTTGTGATTTTGATGAACTTATGCATTTTTAAGGGTGTACTAATCATTTTCTCAAGTAGGTAAAATATTTTTGATGAAAGGAATGATAATGCTCCTTAATCATACATTTTTGAATCTCATCAAGCTAGGTGAGATAGGCAGGATTATCAAATTGGTTTATAGTCTGTCAAAAACTTGTTCAGACATCAAGAAATATGATTCTTGGATCTAACTCTATTTGTTTTTATATATATACATTTTTTTTGTGTTTTATCTAAGAACATACAATCAAAAAATAGATCAAAGAATGAATTTTAAAATAAAATAACTATAAATATAGATGTACCAACAAAAATGTTGAAATATATGATAAAATGACAAATCTAAAATACAGTGTTCTAATAATTTTCAAAGTGAGAAGAAATAAACAAAGCATTTTATTAATGTCGACTTTGAGTTACAAATAAAAATATCTCTTCAAGTCCTTGTGAGGGATTCAAATAGAGGAATTATTGGAAGTCCAAGATGTAATTAAGACTCATACATGGACATCTAATATTAAAATAAAAGATCACAATGAAAGACTAGTCTGGATCACTTCAAGTTACATGTGCATCATGATTTTGAATTCTGCAAAACTTGTATTAATTAGCATTGAATGAATTCATAACTTCTAACTAAACCAAAATAGATTTCAAGAAAATAAATGACCTTGGAGCATATCATGATCAATGCCTCCTAGTCTTTTCTTTTCCACCTTCAGAACAACCCTACTGTCAAAAATACATTTCAACTCTAATAAAAACTAAGAATTGATTGAAAAGATGAATATCTCGATTAGAACTTAGGAATACCTTATCGGTGGTTTCACTTCTCTATTATCTCATGTCTTTCATTGACTTCCTCTCCTCCTTTTATATCATCCTGAAGTAGTTATGTAGTTCAACCATACTTTGTTTTAAGATTTAATTTTATTTTATTTAAGAGAGGACAACTTAATTTAAAATAAGGGTCAAAATGTGTTTTAATATTTTAACTAATAATAGGTGGGGTCCCGCCAAGTCATCGTATCTTTGTTTTTCAGGATTTCCCTTGTAACTCTCAAAAATAAATTGAATATATATATATATATATATATATATATATATATATATATATATATACACACACACAACAAAAATAAATAAAAATAAATAAATAGCATCCATCAAAATAATTCAATGTCATCAACACTTGTACCTCCCATATTAAATAATATGATATTCTTAAGTTTTAAAAAATATACATACTATAAGTCAACTATTTGTCCCAAAATAAAATATCATATGTCCAGAAATAAACATTGTCATGACATAAGTTAAAAAAGATGGGGGTATTTCTTCTTAAAATAACTTTCTATTTCTTTCTTTCCTTCAAAAACATATGGTTTAACATTTATACATCCTCAAGAAAACACTTTTTCTCTTCAGACTTAATTATCTCTGAATGCATGTTTTTACGAGGAAAAATATCTCTATGGCTAGGGGTAAACCAAAACTGATGCAGGAGCATCGTAAGCAGCCAGCCAAGCAAGCAACGTAAAAGAGGGAGACAGCTGGAAAAGCACCAACGCACATTTTGAAATGTTTTGAAAAAATAATGGATGGACATTAATGTAATAGCTAAGGGAAGTGTACTTATATTTATATCTAGATGTTGTAAGCATATCTTGAGCGTTGCTCTCATATGTTGAATGTAGAGGCATTTATGAGAAATGAATCTAAAGTAGGTAGATATGAATGTTAGATTAGACAGTTTAGAAGCGTAGGAGGGAAAACGAATATAGACACCCTCATCCTTGTATCATTGTATTATTATCATCATTCAGATTTGATAATTTATAGAGCTGTAGCAGAGAGATGTAGAGAAGAACCCATGTACATGAGCACTTGAGTTAATATATGAAACTTTGAATCAACTTTCATGGTGTTATGATGCTTACTGTTTACATTTGTTGAATGGTATGTTTACAGTGATGCATTTATTTCAATGTTGTATTGTGTGTATGATTTCATGTTGAATGTATGAATTCTAAGAGAGGAGAAGGATGAGTTTCAATTGTTTCTCTTCCTGAGAATTCCTGCAAGGAGTGCAGTGAACGTCCGCAAGGTGTGCGTTGACGAGGGTTGAGTTTTATCTCAGAAAGCTTAGGAGAGATACCATTGTTCTCATACCAGCTGAAGTGCAGGTGAAGCATAGAGCCGTGCAAGGTGTGCATAGGCCAGTTGAAGCCTTGGATTTTATAAATCCAGAAGAAAGGTTGAAGGACCACTATTGCAAGGAGTGCACAGGGTCATAGATCCAAATAACTAGAGGCTATTTAAAGGTTTGCTGCAAGGAGTGTGAGCAGGGATCATTTTGGGAACTTGAGTTTACAAGTGAAAGCTCAAGAGGGATTTAACCTTTGAAGTGTTCAAAGGGAGATGGAGGCCGAAATCATCTCATAAAATTTAAGTTCAGGAGGGAGAGCACCGAGTCGTTTGGACAGGGGTCATTGAAGAGTGCATCTGGTGGTTAGAATTCTCCAAGGAGAACTCGCGAAGTCACGAGGACTGTAGGATCCAGAGGATTTGTAAGGTGGTTAGGAGTTGGGTGAATCCACCACCTTGACATCAAGAATCAATGTGGACCATTGATCATGGTCTGTTGAGCCGTCCAATCATTTCGGGGATCCGGGATTCGCAAGTTTGGAGTGAAAGCCAAAATCCTTGGTCACTTTAAAACCCGAATCATTAAAGGGATAATCAAGTGTGAAATTTCGGTATTTCGGGGTTCGACATACTGGAAATCTTGATGACAAGGAACCAGAACCTTAGTATTGAAAATCCTAAAGTCGCGAAACGCGACGTGCCTTTGGTGTGAAACATCGACATTTTGGTATATCGGGGTTCGACATTTCGGAAATCCTGATGACAAGGATTCGGGGTGATTTGCATTGAAAACCCCGAAGTCGTGAAACACGAAGTGTCATCAGAGTGAAATTTCAGCATTTTGGCTTTCCGGGGTCCGGGAAGTAGAGGAGACAAGTGATTTTTGGAACTGAGAGTTTCAAACCCTCGGTACACGAAATCCCAAAAAAGGGTCGCTATTTCAGAATTCGTGAATTGTTGCGGCAAGTGAGTTGGGATAGAGAATCGTGAACTCTCGGTATGCGGAGTCCTAAAAGGCCATCGATCACACATTCCAAGGGACTTTGATCCCATTTCGGCATTCTGACACTTCAGAATTTGGGGAATCATAAGGCAAGAGGAACGATTGTTGGGTCGTTCACTCAAGTCCTGAAAAGCCGAATTTAGTGGCAACAGGTGGTGTGCGTTGGAGCGGTCAACCCTCATTGACAATTCACATTTTGGCATTTTTCAAGAGCTGTGGGATATATCGGGACTCTCCAACTCCCAAAACTGGAAGTCCTTTGTGGCTCAAACAAAGGGATTTATTAACCCTTGGTGTGGGTTTAGTGAAGATCCTGTGCGAATCTCAGCCTGAGGGCAAGGGGTTTGCGTCAGTGTGGTATTAGAGCCTAGAAAAAATTCTTTTCTTTCTGTAGTAGAGAGAAGGGAGAAAATTTTATAACCATTCCGCCAAGAAGAAGAGACAGGAAAATACCTGATCCAACAAAGGAAAGAGAAATGTCGAGAAGAAGAGATAGACAAATACCTAATCCAGCAAGGGAAAGAGAGATGCGTGAATTATGTTCCAGTCTTGATGATATGGAGATAGCACATAGGTGCACAGTTGACACTAGAGATATCAGTGAGGCTAAAATTGAAAATGAATATGGAAACAAAGGAGAGGAAGTTGCAGTCGAAGATGCTGCAGAAGAATGCCTATTCAGGGTTGTTGCAAGGATAGGTGCCAGAGCAAAAATGGACATTCCAGTGTATGAAGGAAACTTGGATGATGAAGAAATTATAGACTGGATTAGAGCTCTAGAAAAATACTTTGACTATGAGGATGTCGAGGAGGAAAAGAAAGTCAAACATGTCATTACTAGACTTAAAGGGCATGCAACACTGTGGTGGGATGAACTGCAGGCTGAGAGATGCTGCAAGGGCAAGTACAAAATAAAAAGCTGGGATAGAATGGTTGCAAAGATGAAAGATAAATTTATACCCAGGGATTATCAAATCACTCTATTTTGGAGGATGCAGAATTTGAGATAGAAGTTGATGTCAGTAAAAGAATACACTAAAGATTCTACAAGATAAACATCAGAGCAGGTCATATGTAAAGTGATGACGAAAAAGTTGCCAGGTACATGAATGGTCTGTGATATGACATTCAAGATGAGATGAACATGATGACCATTCAGACTGTGGAAGATTATTATCAAATGGCTCTAAAAGCTAAAGAGAAGTTGAGTCGGAAGCAAGGTCAAAGAGGCCGAGGCAGAAGTCAAGATAGAGGAAAAACAATTTCCCAAGACAGAACTCAGAGACCTAAAGAAGAGGGAAAGAAACCTCAAACTCAACCTGAGAGAGGAGGAATCTCACAAGGAAGGAAGTATGTTGATAGAAATACTTTTCCTCGAGCCAGAGGAAGAGGAAGAGGCAGAGGAGGTGAAGTGAAATGCTTTGTCTATGGAAAAATTAGACATAAATCCTATGAGTGTCCAGATCAGAAGAAAGATGGTGGTGAAACTCACATTTTCGAAGCTCAGGGATGGAATGTTGAGGCAGAAGACACTGAGGGCGAAAGATCCTTAATGATGAGGAAATTTCTCTTGTAGCCAGAGAAGGAGGCAGAGAACCCAACCCAAAGAAACAGTTTGTTTCATACTTCTTGCAAAACTAAGGATAGGGTATGAAAGATCATAGTGGACAATGGTAGCACAGATAATCTCATATCTACAGAGATGGTAGAGAAGTTGGAGCTGGATACTGTTGTGCATCCAAGCCCATACAGAGTTTCATGGCTACAAAAAGGACATTAGGTAAATTTCACTAAACAATGTTTAGTTGAATTTAAAATAGGAGGATATAAAGATGAAATATTACGTGATGTCATTCCCATGGATGTTTGTCATCTATTGCTGGGTAGACCATGGAAATATGAAAGAAACGTAGTTCATGATGGGAGAAAGAACACATACACCCTGGAGAAAAATGGTAGGACTCACATGCTGCTGCCAATTAAGGATAAATAAGTGAAAACAGAAATGAGCAACATTGTACTTCTCATGAGTGGGAAGGAAATTCTTGATGAGGTTAAGAAGAAGGAAGACACACAATTTATTGTGGTCAGGAAGCCCAAAATTGTTTTGACCAGTACGAGAATAGATGATTTACCAAAAGAAATCCAGGAGTTGCTAGGACAGTTTGTTGATATAGTAGTGAAAAAACTACCTTGTTCATTGCCACCTATCAGGAGTATAAGTCATCATATCGATCTTATACCTGGAGCCAGTGTACCGAACAAAGCATCATATTGGTTGATGCCATAAGAAAATGAAGAAGTTAAGAGATAGGTCCAGGACTTAATGGACAAAGGATTGATTCGAGAAAGCTTGAGTCCATGCACTGTTCCGACAGTGCTCAGCCCAAAGAAAGATGGAGGATGGAGAATGTGTACAGACTTATGGGTGATCAATAAGATTACCATCAGATATAGATTTCCATTGCCAAGGATGGACGACTTGATGGATTTCTTGAGTGGAGCAAAGTTTTTTTCAAAGATTGATTTGAAAAGCGGGTATCATCAAATTCGAATGAGAGAAGGTGATGAATGGAAGACAACATTCAAGACGAATGAGGGGCTGTATGAATGGCTTGTCATGCCATTTGTCTTAATGAATGCACCCAATACTTTCATGAGGTTGATGAACGAAGTCCTGAAGGATTTCATTGGGAAATTCGCCATTGTATATCTTGATGATATATTAATTTTTAGCAAGACAGAAGCAGAACACTTAAAGAATTTAGTTGCAGTAATGAGAAGATTACAACAAGATAAATTGTTGATTAATATGAAGAAATCGTCATTCATGAGAAAAAAACTCATTTATTTGGGTTTTGTTATCTCTGCAAATGAGCTGAAAATGGATCCGAAAAAGGTAAAGGCGATTAAGGATTGGCCATCGTCGAAGAGTATATTTGAAGTACGAAGCTGCCATGGTTTGGCTAGCTTCTACAGTAAATTCATCTGAAACTTCAGTGGAATTAATGCACCAATGATGGATACAGTGAAGAAACGACACAAATATTTTCATTGGACAAAGGAAGTGGAGAAGAGTTTCAATCTGCTAAAGAAGAAGATCATTGAGCAACCAATTCTAGTTTTGCCATATTTTAGCAAGACATTCCAGGCTAGGTGTGACACAAGTGGATTTGAAATTGGAGCCATCTTGAGCCAAGATGACAGGCCGATCGCATATTTCAGTGAAAAACTGAAAGAAGCGAGGATTAAGTACTCCACGTATGAAAAGGAATTCTATGCCATCATACAAGCATTGAAGAAATGGAGACATTATTTGGTTCCTAAGGAATTTGTTTTGTACAACAATAATAACGCTTTGCAATTTGTGACTCGACAGGAGAAGTTGAACCAAAAACATGCTAAATGGGTTGAATACATGCAAAATTTTACTTTTGTGATTAAGCATATTTATGGAACTGATAACAAAGTTGTTGATGCTTTGAGCAAGAAATGTTTTCTTATGCAGGAATTCAGAGTCAAGACTTTGGGTTTTGATAACCTCAAAGAAATGTACAGGGATGACCCAGATTTTAAAGAGGCATATGAGGCATATGAGAATCCAATTCTTAGGGATAGAAGCCAATGGATTGAATACATGATCTAGGATGGATTATTGTTCAGGGGAAATCAACTATGTATTACAAAATGCTCCATGAGGGAGAATCTGCTGAAGGAAAAACATAGTGGAGGATTGGCCAGACATTTCGGTCATGACAAGACATTCTGAAAGTTGAATGGCTCATATTTTTGGCCAGGGACGAGGACAGATGTTAAGAAATTTGTGGACAGATGTAGAATTTGTCAGCACACGAAAGGAAAATGGCAGAACACACGGTTATACCAACCATTGTCCATACCTGAAAGGCCGTGGGACGCAGTGAACATGGATTTCATATTGGGACTGCCAAGAACATAGAGAGGATATGATTTGATCTTTGTGGTAGTCGACAAATTTTCAAAAATGGCACATTTCATACCATGCTAGAAAACCAGTAACACAACTCATATTGCGAACCTGTTTTTCAAGGATGTCATCATACTTCATGATTTGCTAAGGAGTATCATGTCTGATCGAGATGCCAAGTTCGTAGGGCATTTATGGAGGACCTTATGGAAGAAGTTGGGGACAAGTTTATCTTTTAGCTTAACATATCATCTACATACGGATGGACAGATGGAAGTTGTGAACAGGAGCTTGGGAGATTTGTTAAGAAGCTTAGTGACTGAACACCACAGTCAATGGGATCACATTCTGCCACAGGCAGAATTCGCTTACAATGATTCACTCAATAGAAGCACATGGCAGAGTCCATTCCAGATTGTATATGGAATGCATCCAATAGGAGTTTCTAAATTGAATGATTTGGAAGAAAATGAATTCAGGAGTGTTATTGCAGAGGACTTTGAAGAAGGAATGAAGGAGCTTCATGACCAAGTTAAGCCGTGATTGCAGATTTCAAGTCAAGAATACAAGCGGAGAGCAGATCAACATAGGCGAGAACTTCAATTTGAAGTTGGTGATCTGATTCTTGCACATCTAAGGAAGGAAAGGTTCCCAAGGGGAATGTACAATAAGATGAAGATGAAAAAGATTGGACCATGCAAGGTCATAAGGAAATTTGGGGAAAACACATATGAGATTGAATTACCCGATGGGGTCGAAATCTCACCGATATTCAATGTCATGTATTTTTACTCTTACAAAGATAAAGAAGCATGAGCAGAAGATGAGAAAAAAGAGGTTCAGTGGAAAAAACAAATGTCTGTAGTTGAAAAGCCACAAATGGAAAGAAAAATTGACAAAAGGGTTAGCAAAAAGACCAGGAGAAAAGATTATTTTGAATACTTGGTCAAATGGAAGGGACATCCAATTGAAGATGCTAGTTGGGAGGATGAAGAAAAAATTCATAGGCATGGAAAGACCATGCAAGATCTCATGAACAGGAGTTCATGAAAATTTTCAAGCAAGGGAGTATGATGCAGGAGCATCATAAGTAGCCAGCCAAGAAAGAATCGTAAAAGCGAGAGACAACTAGAAAAGAACCAATGCACATTTTGAAATGTTTTGAAAAATTAATGGATGGAAATTAATGTAATAGCTAAGGGAAGCGTACTTATATTTATATCTAGATGTTGTAAACAGATCTTGAGCATTTCTCCCATCTTTCGAATGTAGAGGCATTTATGAGAAATGAATCTAAAGTAGGTAGATATGAATGTTAGATTAGACAGTTTAGAAACATAGGAGGGAAAATGAATATAGACACCCTCATCCTTGTATCATTGTATTATTATCATCATTCAAATTTGATAAGTTGTAGAGCTATAGTAGAGAGCTGTAGAGAAGAACCCATGTACAGGAGCACTTGATTTAATATATGAAGCTTTGAATCAACTTTCATGGTGTTATGATGCTTACTGTTTACATTTGTTGAATGGTATGTTTACAGTTGATTTGTTTCTCTGTGATGCATTTATTTCAATGTTGTATTGCATGTATGATTTCATGTTGAATGTATGAAGTCTGAGAGAGGAGAAGAATGAGTTTCAATTGTTTCTCTTCCTAAGAATTATTGCAAGGAGTGTAGTGAACGTCCGCAGGTTGTGTGTTGACGAGGGCTAAGCTTTATCTCAGAAAGATCAGGAAAGATAACATTGTTCTCATACCAGTTGAAGTGCAGGTGAAGCACAGAGTCGTGCAAGGTGTGCGTAGGCCATTTGAAGCCTTTAATTTTATAAATCCATAAGGAAGGTTGAAGGACCACTATTGCAAGGAGTGCACAGGGTCGAAGATCCAAATAAGTAGAGGCTATTTGAAGGTTTACCGCAAGGAGTGCGAGAAGGGATCGTTTTGGGAACTTGAGTTTACAAGTGACAGCTTAGGAGGGATTTAACCTTTGAAGTGTTCAAAGGGAGACGGAGGCCGAAATCATCTCATAAAAGTTAATTTCAGGAGGGAGAGCACCAAGTCGTTTGGACAGGGGTCATTGAAGAGTGAGCTGGTGGTCAGAATTATTTGAGGAGAACTCGTGAAGTTGCGAGGACCGTAGGATCCATAGGAACTGTAAGGTGGTTAGGAGTTGGGTGAATCCACCACCCTGACATCGAGAATCAATGTGGACCATTGATCATGGTCTGTTGATCTGTCTGATCATTTCAGGGATTCAGGATTCGCAAGTTTGGAGTGCTGGCCAAAAACCTTGGTCACTCTAAAACTTGAATCGCGAAAGGGATAATCAAGTGTGAAATTTCAGTATTTCGGGGTTTGGCATACCATAAATCTCGATGAAAATAAACCAGTACCTTAGTATTGAAAATCCCCAAGTCGTGAAACACGACATGCCTTTGGTGTGAAACATCGACATTTTGGCATATCGGGGTTTGGCATTTCAAAAATCTCGATGACAAGGAGCTGGGGCACTTTGCATTGAAAAAATTCAAGTTGCGAAACACGAAGTGTCATCGGAGTGAAATTTTGGCATTTCGGCTTTCTGGGGTCTGGGAAGTAGAGGAGACAAGTGATTTTTGGAACCGAGAGTTTCAAACCCCCGGTACACAAAATCCTAAAAAAGGGTCACTATTTCAGAATTCGGGAATTGGTGCGGCAAGTGAGTTCGGATAGAGAATCGTGAACTCCTAGTATGCGGAGTCCTGAAAGGACATCGATCGCACATTCCAAGGGAATTTGAGCCCATTTAGGCATTCTGACATTTCGAAATTCAGGGAATCATAAGGCAAGAGGAACGATTGTTGGGTCCTTCGCTCAAGTCTCAAAAAGCTGAATTTAGTGGCAACAGGTGGTGTGCATTGGAGTGTTCAACCCTCGTTGACAATTCTCATTTCAGCATTTGTCAAGAGCTGTGGGATATATCGGGACTTTGCAACTCTTGAAACACGAAGTCCTTTGTGGCTCAAACAAAGGGATTGATTAACCCTTGGTGTGGTTTTAGTGAAGATCCTGTGCAGATCTTGGCCCAAGGGTAGGGGGTCTGCGTCAACAACACACGTAAATGAATGTAGAAATAAAATCTAATCTCAGGTATGCTATATAAATAAATATTCTAACAAGACAAGATAAAGAGCCTACCTCATCCAAACGGTCGATTAAGTCCACCATTGAGCACTTGAATCAAAGAAATACACCTGCAAATTGTCCTCAACAACAAAGAAACACAATCATATAGTGATAATATATAATGTTAGCTGATGCAACCCCCCTAATCCCTTGTAGGGATGCACGACCTCCTGGTCAAAGGATCTCTAATTCTCTGAGTCAAACGACTCTTTAGGATCTTGGTAGTCCCATGTATAAATAAAACACAGGTCCTTTCGGCCTTCTGGTGCGGTTTTATGATACCCGCGACCTTTCCTTTTGCATTTGTGAAAACTCTCAGAGTTTTTGGCTCTAGATCCTTTTTGGATAAGCCTCTCTCTTGATGTGACCTTTGGCTATGACCACATAGTTGCAGGCTCGACCACAAGCGGTTTGAAGTCAAACTACTTTTGGGCTCACAACTTTGCTCAAGCTTCCACATGTCCTCCTGATGAAACCATGGTTTGGATTGTGGCCCGCCCTCAATATTTTAAACTCTATGAAACTCTTGTCCCCACAATGTTATAGGATTGTCAATCTCATGATCTTGATGATAGTGTCTGAATCAATGGTTCATATATGCACCTTTCAATCTACAGACTAGATCTTCCTCTTGTAAATCAACAGGTGTGATCTCTTCGTGATTCTAGACTTTGGGGGTTTAACATCTCAGACCCAACTCTCTTCCATACTAAAATCCCCCAGAGTTGAGGATCTATAGACACCTATCCCACGAAATCAATAGTGTTTATCACTTCAGAACTCTGGACTTCAGACCTTTCAACTCTCAAATTTTCTCTCCCCGTGAAGTATTTAGAATTATGTCCTGTGTCCTCATGATATAACGATTGAGGATTACTTCAGGACTTTACCCAGAGTGCATGGATCTATGCCACGTCTCTCCTAAATCCGACGATTATGAATCACTTCGGGCCTTTGGGGTTCAAAAGTCTCAGTTCTCAACTAAAAATCCACAACAAATTTATCGAGAGCTCATGATCTATTGACAAGTGTCCACCTATAGATAAAAAAATATCAGCTCTTCGGGCTTCGGGGTTTTTCAACACTTTGACCTTTTCCTTCCTCTAGATATTCCGATCTGTTGACATGTGTCCTCCTAGATCCAATGGTCCATATTTTCTTTGTCTCTTCGTCTCTTTGTGCTTCGAAAATCCTAAGTTTCATTTGCCTCCACTCAGACTCATGATATATGACGGCTCAGACCCACTCTGGCGATATGACACTTGAAGTTTACCCAAACAATCTGACAACTCGGATTTGTTCCTACGATTAAATGACTGAGATTCTACTTCAACTTTTCGGCTCTTCGGGCTTTGCAAATCTCAATTCTCAACCCTAGTGAGGTTTCTCTCTCCTCTTTGTGCGAAGTGATAAGGCTCGTGCACCTTACCCTAATCAAATGGTTGTTTATCTATTACACTATGATCCAACGACCACTGTCATTCCTCTCTCCTGATCTTTTGATTCCTCTATGACTTAGAAGATTTTCCAAGTTTTCAAAGGCTTCGAACCTTTTCTCCTCCTACGAGTCTGACTCTTGGATATCGTTAACACATATGAAAAGTGCTATCTCTTATGAGATTTATCCTTAAGTGGATTTTTATTTCCCACACACAACTTGCGTTATCAAGATTTTGATAACTCAGTTCAAAGGATTTCTTGAAACTAAATTCTTCTCACCCATCTGGCGTTCTCTGTTCTAGGTTCTTCGACGGTTGGTTTCTTCTCGACGCTGTGCACACCTTGCACCTGATCTACGTTTCCTTTTTTTTCTCTGAAATTCTCTAAGTCACTCCAACACTCAGTTAACACACTCCTTGCATTCGCGATGCACACCTTGCATACGAGTGTCAGAAGAGAAACAATTGAAACTCATCCAGATTCGTCACAACTTCATACTAACACTTCTCGAACAATCACACATGAATGAAAATGGAATAAATCACACACACATAATATAACATCCATTCATCCATACATCAAATGAACACAGTCCAAGGATTTGGGACATTTCTTCCTATTCTATTCCTTCATAAAAAAAAACAAATTACATAATGTTTCTTCTACTCTATTATGCTCTACTGATCTTTATCTCTATCTCCTTATCTTACAATTTTTTTTTTTACAATGTAATGGTGAAAAATATCTAAGGAATGGCTCCACGAGATCATCATCATGTCTATAACCTATCCTATCAAACTCTTAGCAATTACCTACTATGTCCAATTACAATAATTAACAGTTATTTCCAAATAAGAGTCAAAACTCAATATCTGCAATCCCTTACATTCTTTGACGAATTTACAAACAAGTTACATATTTAAAATATTGTTTACAAAATATCTCAACAACTCGATTTAATTATGAGTTAATTTCTGATTTGAAATTCTGTCATTTGCTGAGATGTCGTTCCTTTGCCTCCACGCTTGAGTTTTGACTTTGAAGGAAATGCTCCTACATCATACTCCTCTGGTTAAAATTTTCATGGACTCATGTCCATGAGCTCCTGCACTATCTTTCCATGCTTTAAAATATCAGGTTTTGTAACCAAACATGCATCTTCCAATGGATGATCTTTCCACTTCACTAAATATTCAGGATATATCTTCCTACTGGTCTTATTTACATCTCTTTGCTCAATGATTTTCTCCATTTGAGGGTTTTCTGTTGTGGGTAATTGTTCTTCCCACTGAAATTCTTTCTGATCATTTGATTCTCCTGCCTCATCTCTCCTCTAAGGATACATATCTGCAACATTGAATATCGACGATATCCCAACATTGTCTTGCAACTCAATTTCATAAGCATTGGTTGTGAATTTTCTGAGAATCCTGCATGGTCATATCTTCTTCATCTTCAAATTGTTATACATTCCCCTTGGAAAGATTTATTTTCTTAAATGAGATAAAACTTGATCTCCAACCTCGAATTGAACTTCTCTCCTCTTTTGATCAACTATGTTGTTGTATTTTTGGCTATTGTTTTGTAGTTGTTCTCTGACTCTGTCATGGAATTTCTTCATTTTTGTTGCAAAATCCTCTGCTCCAGCACTTATGAAATCATATTGATTCAGATCTCTCAAATCTGTAATCCCTCTTGGCTATATACCATACACAATTTCAAATGAACTTTTCCATGTGCTCATGTTCACTGAATTATTGAATGCAAATTTAGTTTGTGCCAGAATCTGATCCGATTGATGACCTTACTCAGTTACTATACTTATTAACAAGTTTCCCAAAATCATGCTTACTACTTTAGTCTATCCATCTGTTTGAGGGTGATATGTTGAACTAAAGGACAAGTTCATCCCCAACCTTTTCCATAGAGTCCTCCAAAAGTGTCCTACAAATTTGGTGTCCCTGTCAAAGAATATGCTCCTCGACAATCCATGTAGTCTCACTACTTCTCTGGAAAAAAAATTGGCTATGTTTGTAGCATTGTTTGTCTTCTAGAATGGTATGAAATGTGCCATTTTTGAAAATCTATCCACCACAACAAATACAAAATCGCTCCCTTTTTGAGTTCTAGGAAATCCCAAAACAAAATCCATACTGATTGCATCCCATGAACTTTATGGAATTGGTAATGGTTGATAAAAACTAGTGTTATGTTGTCTTCCTTTTGCATATTGACAAATTCTTCATTTGTTCACAAAAATTTTCACCTCTTCTCTCATGCTCGGCCAATAATACAAATTAATTAGCTGTGCAAATGTCTTATTGTAACCAAAACTAGGGATGATTTTAAGGATGGAAATTTATTTTAAAATGTAGAAACCTTGGCGAATCTTACTAATCCTTCATATCCCAACTATAAATGTTTTGCGATTTTTTTGTAAAAATATTCAAATTTCTAAGGATTTTATATAGTTTTTATAAAATTTTGGCGATTTTTAAGGTAAAATAATTTTATTCTATATAATTTGGGCGAATCATTTTTAAAATAACAAATCTCGTTTTTGGAAAAACCATGGAAAATTAGCCCATGAGTGAAATTTAGCCCCTAAAATCATCCATGACCAAAATGTCCAACTAAACCTCTGTTGTGTTTCTCCTTCAACAAATTATCTCTCATTGAACATTTCGGTATGCACAATTGGCTTCCCTTGAACAATAATCCATCATGGATCAAATATTCAGTCCACGGGCTTTTGTCTCCCAATAGAGGATTCTTGCATGCCTCATAAGCTTCCTTAAAATTTGTGTCTTCTTTATACATCTCCTTGAGTTTTTGAAACCCTAAGGTCTCCACCTGGAATTCCTATACAATCAAACTCCTCCTGCTCAAATCATCTGCAAATTTGTTAGTAGTTCCAACAATATGTTTAATAACAAAAGTAAAATTTTACATAAATTCTATCCATTTTGCATGTTTTTTATTCAACTTTTCTTGCCTAGTAATAAACTGCAAAGATTGGTTATCACTGTACAAGAAAAAATCTTTGGGAATTAGATAGTGTCTCCACTTATTCAAATCTTGAATCATTGCATAAAATTATTTTTCATATGTGGAATACTTCTTCTTGGCGTCATTCAGTTTCTCACTAAAATAAGCAACTGACCTATTATCCTAACTCAAGACGGCTCCAATAGCTAATCCACTTGCATCACATCTCACTTGAAATGTTTTTCCAAATCTGGTAAGACCAGAATTGGTTGTTCTGTGATTTTCTCCTTCAACACCTTGAAACCATTTTCATATTCCTCTATCCATTTAAAAGACTTGTGTTTCTTCTTCATAGTGTCTAGCATGGGTGCACATATACCAATGAAATTTCTGATAAAATTTCTATAAAAAATTGATAACCCATGAAAACTTCTTACCTCAAATATGTTGCTTGGCGATGGCCATTCTTTGATTTCTCTCACCTTTTTTGGATCCATATTCAATTCATTTGAAGATATCACGAAATCCAAATATATGAGTTCCTTCTTCATAAAATAACTTTTCTTCGGATTTATCAACAACTTCTCTTGCTGCAACTTTTCCATCATTGATGTCAAATTTCTTAAGTGTTCTCCCTTTGTCTTACTGAAGATTAGTATGTCATCAAGATATACTATGACAAATTTCCCTATGAAGTCTTTCAACACTTCATTCATGAATCTCAAAAATGTGCTTGGTGCATTTGTCAACCCAAATGACATGACCAACCATTCAAACAATCCTTCATTTGTCTTGAATTTTGTTTTCCATTAATCTCCCTCTCTCATTCTTATTTGATGATATCCACTCTTCAAGTCTATCTTGGAAAAATATCTTGCTCCACTCAAACAATCCATCAAATCATCCATCCTCGGTAAAAAAAATATGCACCCAATGGTTATCTTGTTGATGGATCGAGAATCTATACACATTCTCCATCCTCCATCCTTCTTTGGACTTAACACAGTTGGTACTACGCATGGTCTTAGGCTTTCCCTGACTAAAACTTTATCCAACAACTCTCGGACTTGATTTTTGACTTCCTCATTCTCTCTAGGTGTCAACCTATAAGCTGCTTTGTTTGGAAACCTAGAGTTATCCTAAAATAAGGTCAATATGATGGCTTATACTCCTAATGGGTGGAAATGAGTGAGGTAACTCATCCACTACTATGCCAACAAAGTTTTCTAATAGTTCCTGGATTTCTATAGGAAAATCTTCCATAGAAGTATTCGTAAGGATAACTCTAGGCTTCCTCACTACAACAAACTACATTTCTTTCTCCTTCTTCTCTTCATTCAAGAGTTCCTTCCCACTCATGCGAAGTATGCTTGAACTAGCTTCTCTCTTTTTCTCTTTGTCTTCGATTGGTAACAAAACATGTGTCCTACCATTCTTTTCTAGGGTATAAGTATTCTTTCTCCCATCATGAATAACTTTTCTATCAAACTACCATGGTCTCCCCAATAAAATATGACAAACATCCATAGGAATTACATCACATAATATTTCATCCCTATAACCTCCTATTTTAAATTCAACTTGGCATTGTTGACTTACAATTACTTGATGTCCTTTATACAACCATGATACCTTGTATGGGTTTGGATGTGTAGTTGTCTTCAGCTTCAGTTTGTCCACCATCTCCATGGATACTAGATTGTCAGTGCTCCCACTGTCTATAATCACCTTTCAAACTATGTCTTTCATCTTGCAAATAGTTCTTAACATACTTGTTCGTTGAACTGGTTCCTCCATATCCTTTTGTGTTTTAAGAAGAATCTTCCTCATCATGAGGTTCTTTCCTCCTTCTATTTCTTCTTCTTCCACATGTTTCTATGCTTCAACAATGTGTGCTTCACCTCCTCCTTTATTTCTCTCAGGACATTCCCAAGATTTGTGTCCTTTCTTTCCACATGTATAGCATCTAACTATGCCTCCTCTGGTTCTTCCTCGTCTTCTAGAAAATGAACTTCTTCCACCATGTTGTCCTTATTTAAAACTTCCACCTTTCTCATGGTGACTATGTTGTTTGTTAGCTTCATGCTTATGCTTCTGAAACTTCTCTTTGGTAGCTCCCTTACCTCTTCTTGAGTTTTCTCCTCTGCTTCGTTGGCTTTTTTTCCTGGCCAATTTATCTTTAGCTTTCAAGGCTACTTGATAAGCATCCTTGACTGTACTAACTAAAATCATGTTGATCTCCTCTTGGATTTCATATATCATCCCATTGATATATCTGACTGTCTTTTCATCCTCATTTTCTTTATGTCCAGCCCTGATGTTTAGTCTGTAAAATTCCTTAGTGTACTCCTTTACTGATAAGATTTTTTTTCTTAGGTTTTGAAATCTTCTAAACATATTGATTTGATAGTCCTTTGGGATACATTTTTCCTTCATCTCTGATCCAAAATCGGATCCAAGAGCCTGACAAGGCTAAAAAGGGCTCAAAAATGAAAGTGCTAAGAATCCGATGAAACCAACGCCATTGCGTTCGTCTCGTCTTCTTGATTCTAGCCATATATTTACTTCGTCAAACGGGCTCCGTATGCGAAATATATCACATTCTGTTCGAAAACCCAAACAAGCAAAAAAAATGGGTGACTGTACATTCCGTACAGTGCCACATGGTAGGATGACTATACATGGCATACAACTGATGTGGAAGCTCTTGGTGATGACACATGGCAGGTGATGGGGCATACGATAGGTACAATTGGACCAGTCAGAGGGTGACATGTGTCACCACTGTAAGGCTGACACGTGGCACAAGATGACGTGGCAGACACAGTGGCATGATGACAGGGTAGTAACGTGGCAATACAGTTGTTGACTGGGCAGACACCTCAATAGACAGGTGGTTCAATCCTGTGTTGACAAGTGGCAGTGTCTGATTGGTTGTTGAGGTGCCACATGGTCCAGTCATGGGCTGCCATATGGCACCCTATGGTTGGCTTTTGGGTTATGCAAAATATGGGGTCTCCACCGAAGTTGAACCCTTGACCCCTTCTAAGCTATGGACTGGAAGGACCAGGCTAACCACCCACTCCACTGTTGGTTCTTGTTATGTATACAAGTTTTAATTTATTTAAATTTTAAAATGTTTCAATCCAGAAAAAAAAAGGGGGGGATGGGCCTAAGCCCTAGCCCCTGGTTACGACCTCCACTCCATATGACCCACACTGCAGAGAGATACCACTAGATGCGCGGAAGGGTAGAGACTAGCTCCGTTTCTTTTGGGCATGGTCCTATCCACCACCCAATAGAACCGGGGGCTATCCCTACCAAAAGGGCACAGGGAGTTAAGGGGTTATCCCTTGGACCTATGTCGATGCCACAGGACCAGGAACCAGCGAGCATGGGAAGGGCCAGCGCATAGCCCAAGGGGCTAGCGCTCGGCCACATGGCCCCATGTGACCAGAAAAGGGGGGCACACACCTAGGGAGAGGGGGCTAGGCCCTATTTTTATACAAAAGTGGATTTTTTCCAAAGTTTAGTGGATTTTTTATTGATTTTTATGCCTGTATTAATGGATTTTATCCATTTTTGGGAGATATTGGGCATTTTTGGAGGCCAGATTTTGGGAATAAGTTGGGGATGGATAACCAACTTCAGATCTATAAAAACCAAGCCTGTTTGAGGCCATGGAGGATATTCAGAGTAGAGTTATGCTGAAGGGAAGCCAAGCCAAAGCCATTTTTATGCAGGGAAGCTGTTGAGGAGTAGATGCTTGCGGGCCATTTCTGGGAGCTCCGGTCATCCGTTTTGCGTGCCATTTTTTTGTTGGGTTCTAGAGATCTGGAAGAACATGACTAGATCATTCGTGTATCCAATTGGAACTACTGCGATGTACTTTTGAGATTTTGAACAGAAATAAAGAAGCCTCCCCCACAGAGACAAAGGCCCGGAGACATAGGCAATGTTGTCCGAACTCCGTTATCAATTCTCTTGCTATGGTTTGTTGTTTATTACTTCATTTCAGATCTGCATATATGTATATGGCTGTCATAATTACTCTTATTTCCTCATTCTTTCATTAAGCTTCTCAAATGGTTAATTAACACATGCAATTAAAAAAAAAACTCAACCACAGTCATTAAAAGATCTTTATGGATCAAGTGGTATTAGAGCTAGTTGACGTTTGGATTTGAGTTTTGCATGTTAACCAGGGAAAAGCTACAACGTGGTGAAGGTGAGCTTGTTGCAGAGAATCCATTAATTGGATTGAGAAAGAGAGCTTCTCACAGCAAGAAGATGGCATCAGAAGAAGGGCTTTCTCAGGATGAGAAATATTTCCGAAATATTTTCCTTGCTATGTTGGAGATGGTGAAAGTTTTGTATGGGGATTACTTGGAACAAAAGAGACCAGTTTTGGGTGAATCTTCAAAGGGAAAAAGTGAAGAGGAAGAGGATCATCCTCATATTCCTCCTTCACCTCCATCATCACCTCCTTCTTCTCCTTCTTCTTCAAGTTCAAGTTCTAAATCTAATGGAAAGAAAAATGTTTATAAGCATAAGAATGAAATGCCATTGTTAAAACTTGATGTGAAATTTGAGTTGCCCATATATGATGGTGAAGTAAATGCAGAGAAACTTGACAATTGGATCAGGCAGATGGAGGTTTACTGCAGTGTGCAACATATCAAATATGAGGCCACACAAATCAAGTTGGCATCTTTGAGACTTGGAGGTACAACTCTCATATGGTGGAAAAGTAAGTTGCAAAATGGAACACAACAAGTGGGTAATGTATTTCCATCATGGAAGAGTTTCATTTCTGCACTTAGGAAACAATTCTATCGTTTGGGTTATAAAGAAAAAGCATTAATTGAATGGCAATCTTTAAAACTAAGAAAAGGACAAACAGTGCAAGAATACACCGATGGATTTTGAAAAATGGCTTTGATGTTAGATATCCCTTTACAAACACAAGAAACTCTTATGAAGTATATAGGAGGTTTACCTGCACATATTAGAAACACTATTTTCATGTTTGGACCCACTAACCTTGATGAGGTTTCTGTTCAAGCTACGTATATTGAAGCAGGGAAAGTAGGTGTTTCAGGGGAATCATCGTCTTCAAGGAAAGAGGACAAGAGGAAAAGGCATGGCAAGAATGAAAATGTAGTGGTGCGGAAGGAAGGAAATCCCTCTTGCAAGCATTGAAAGAAAGAGGGACATGATGAGGATAGATGTTGGCAGTTGAATCCCGAGAAGAGGCCAAACTGGTTCAAGGAAAAGAAGGGAATGAAAACAGTGGCAATGACAACAAAACCCACAGACTTGGGATCAGATTCAGGTGATGAATCAAAGATCTCATTGGTTGGTATGACAGGTAAAATTGGTGAAGGCATTGATTGTAGAAGGAAATTGTTTCATATAAGGGTAATCATGTGACACACTAAGATAGACACATTAATCAACAGTGGATCTCAATCTAATCTAATCTCAGAAGAATTGGTTAAGCAATTGGGATTAAAAACACAAGTACATCATAAGCTTTACACACTTAAATGGATAAGCAATCATCATCAAATTCACATAACAAAGCAGTGCACAATCAAATTTTCAATTTCATATAAGTATGTGGACGAAGTAACATGTGATGTAGTGCCATTAAGAGAATGTGGAATGGTCTTAGGTAGTCCATATTTATATGATTGTAAGGCAATCTTCTATAGGACAAAGAATCAATATCAATTAACCAAAGCAGGTCAAGATTATGTGGTTCATGCTCATCATGTTAAGGCAAATAAAACACTTCAAACAATGGAACAATTAAAGAAGGCAGTGAAAGCAAGCAACAAACCAATAATTGTTTCAAATGAAGTCATCGATCTTAAGAAAGAACAAGAAATGATTGTTGAATGAAAAATCAATCATAAGTTGCTTCAAGATAAGCTCATGTCGTGAAAATATTACAAGTATATCAACTCATTTGTAGTCATATTTTTGATGCTATCATTAGTAATGTTGTCTACATGGATGATAGTGGCTTCAATAAGATGTAACAAGGTTCAAATGGCTAACAATATACTGTCAGTTGTCATGATTGTGTTACAGTTGGTCTTGATGAGACAGGTGCATATGACAGAGTTCAGAGACAGAGAACAAGCCGAGTGGCCTATCCCGAGCTTGTTGACTGTTCAGTAACCTTTTGGGGACCAAAAGGTCTTTTAGTGGGGAGGTTTGATCCAGAATCGGATCCAGGAGCCTAACAGGGCTAAAAAAGGCTCAAAAATGAAAGTGCTCAGAATCCGACGAAACCAACGCCATTGCGTCTCTCTCATCTTCTTGAATCCATCCATATATTTACTTCATCAAATAGGCTTTGTATGCGAAAGATATCACATTCTATTCAAAAACCCAAACAGGCAAAAAAAATGGGTGACTATACAGTCCGTACAGTGCCACGTGGCAGGCTGATCGTATAGGCCGTACAACTGATGTGGCAGCTCCTGGTGATGACACGTGGTAGGTGATGGGGCATACAAGAGGTACAGTTGGACCAGTCAGAGGGTGACACATGTCACCACTGTAAGGGTGACACATGGCATAGGCTAACGTGGTAGACACAGTGGCATGCTGACAGGGCAGTGACGTGGCGATACGGTTGCTGACTAGGTAGACACCTCGGCAGATAGGTGGTTCAATATTGTGTTGACAAGTGGTAGTGTCTGATTGGTTTTTGAGGTGCCATGTGCCCCAGTCATGGGCTACTGCATGGCACCATGTGGTTGGCTTTCGGGTTATGCAAAATATGGGGTCTCCACTAGAGTCGAACCCCGGACCCCTTCCAAGCTACGGACTGGCAGGGCTGGGCTAACCACCCGCTCCATTGTTGGTTCTTGTTATGTATACAAGTTTTAATTTATTTAAATTTTAAAATGTTTGAATCCGGAAAAAAAAGGGGGGGTTGGGCCTAAGCCCTAGCCCCTGGTTACGACCTCCACTCCATACGATCCACACTGCAGAGAGATACCACCAGACACACGGAAGGGTAGAGACTAGCTATGTTTCTTTGGGGCATGGTCCAATCCACCATCTGATAGAACCGGGGGATATCCCTACCAAAAGGGAACAGGGAGTTAAGGGGTTAGCCCTTGGACCTATGCCGATGCCACAGGACCAGGAACCAGTGAGCATGGGAAGGGTCAGCGCATATCCCAAGGGGCTAGCGCTCAGCCACATGGCCCCATGTGACCAGAAAAGGGGGGCGCATGCCTAGGAAGAGGGGGCTAGGCCCTACTTTTATACAAAAGTGGGTTTTTTCCAAAGTTTAGTGGATTTTTTATTGATTTTTATACCTGTATTAATGGATTTTATCCATTTTTGGGAGATATTGGGCATTTTTGGAGGCCAGATTTTGGGAAGAAGTTGGGGATGGATAACCAACTTCAGATATATAAAAACCAGGCCTGTTTGAGGCCATGGAGGACAGGCAAAGCAGAGTTATGCTTAAGGGAAGCCAAGCCAAAGTCATTTTTATGCAAGGAAGTTGTTGAGGAGAAGACGCTTGCGGGCCATTTCTGGGAGCTCCGGTCATCCGTTTTGCGTGCTATTTTTTTTGCTGGGTTCTAGAGATCTGGAAGAACATGACCAGATCAGTCTTGTAGCCAATTGGCACTACTATGATGTACATTTGATATTTTGAACAGAAATAAAGAAGCCTCCCCCACAGAGACAAAGGCCCGGAGACATAGGCAACGTTGGGCCGAACTCCCTTATCAATTCTCTTGCTATGGTTTGTTGTTTATTACATAATTTCAGATCTGAATATATGTATATGGCTATCATAATTCCTCTTATTTCCTCATTCTTTCATTAATCTTCTCAAATGGTTAATTAACACATGCAATTAAAAAAAAAACTCAACCACAGTCATTAAAATATCTTTACGGATCAATCTTGGCTACCATCCTATCCCAGTTTTTAATTTTCTTCTTACCATTTCTCCTATGTTCATCTTGCAGTTCATCCCAACATAGCACTACATGACCTTTCAGTCTTGTCACTGCATGCTTCACCATCTTACCTTCTTCGATATCTTCGTAATAGAAGTATTTTTCCATAGCATGTACCCAATCTAACAACTCTTCAACTTCTAAATTGTCTTCATACATTGGTACCTCTATTCTTTCTCTGGCTCCTATCTTTGAAACAAATTTTATCAAGCGATCTTATGCAACATCCTCTACTACATTTTCTTTGACTTCTTCTTCTTCACTCTCATCTTCATTGACATCTCCAACATCTGGTTCTCTCCTCTATGTTGTTTCTATGGCATCCAGTCTCATTCGGAGTCTCCTCATTTATTCTTCCATTTTTTCATTTGCTCTATGCCTTCTAGGTGGCATGTTTTCATTGCGCCACCTACAAACATAAATCAAATTCTTGACACCATAATTGATATCAATTTGTCTCCTTTATACTTTGTTTGTTTTCTACAAACAAAGTCAATATCATCTCTGATACCACCTGATGCATCCCCTCTACTCCCCCATAGGGCTGTGTGACCTCCCGGAAAAGGATCTCTGATTATCTAATTCGAACGACTCTTTAGGACCTTGGCAGTCCCATTTATAAATTAAAAATAGGTCCTTTCGACCTTTTGGTGCGGTTTAATGATACCTGCAACCTTTCCTTTCGCATCTACAAAAAATCTTATAATTTTTGGTGCTAGATCCTTTTTGGATAAGCCTCTCTCTTGATGTGACCTTGGGTGATGACCACGCCGTTACAGGCTCAACCACAAGCAGTTTGAAGTCAAACTAATTTTGGGCCCACAACTCTCCTCAAGCCTCCATGTGTCCTCTTGATGAAACCATGGTTTGGATTGCATCCCACCCTCAATATTTTAAACTGCACGCAACTCCTATCCCTGCAATGATATGGGATCGTCGATCTCATGATCTTGATGATAGTTTTTGAATTGATGGTTCAGATCTGAACCATTCAATCTACAGAATAGATCTGCCTCTCCTAAATAAATGGGTGCAATCTCTTTGTGATTCTGGACTTCAGGGTTTTGAAATCTCATAACCAACTCTCTTCCATACTATAATAACCCGAGGTTGACGATCTGCAGACACTTGTCCTACGAAATCAATAATGTTGATCACTTCAGAACTTCAAACCTTTCAACTCTCAAATTTTCTCTTGTCACATATCCTCATGATCCGATGATTGAGTATTAATTTTGGACTTTACCTAGAGTGCATGGATCTATACCATGTCTCTCTTATATCTAACGATTTTGAATCACTGCGGGCCTTCAAGGTTCAACAGTGTCAGTTCTCAACTAAAACTCCACAACAACTTTACCTGGAGCTCACGATCTATTGAAAAGTGTCCACCTATAGATTGATGATTCTCGACTCTTTAGCTCTTCGGGATTCAGGTGTTTTCAACACTTTGACCTTTCCCTTCCTATGGATATTTCAACCTATCGACACGTGTCCTCCTAGATCCAATGGTCCAAATTCGCTTCGGCTCTTCAGCTCTTCGTGGTTCGAAAATCCCAAGATTCACTTGCCTCCACTCAAAATCACAATATATGATGCCTTATACCCACTCTGGCGATCTGACGCTTGAAGTTACCCTAATAATCTGACAACTCAGATTTATTCTTGTGATCAAATGATTGAGATTCTACTTCAGGTTTCCCTCTCTTCCTGTTTCGGAAATCTCAATTCTCAACACTAGTGTGGTTTCTCTCTCCTCTGTGTGTGAATCTCTAAGGCTCATGCACCTTACCTTGATCAGACGACTGTTGATCCATTACGTTGTGATCCAATTACCATTGTCACTCCTCTCTCCTGAGGTTCTGATTCCTCTATGACTTAGAATATTTTCCAAGTGTTCCAAGGCTTCGAACCTTTTCTCCTATGATTCTGACTCTTGGATATCGTTAACACTTTTGAAAAGTGATATCCCTTCTGATATTTATCCTTAAGTGGATTTTTATTTCCCATGCTCACCTTGCGTTATCGGGATTTTGATAACTCAGTTCGAAGGATTTATTTAAAATAAATTCTTCTCACCCACCTATCATTCTCTATTCTGAGTTCTTTGACGCTTGGTCGCTTCTCAACGTTGTGCACACCTTGCACCTAGTATAAGTTTCCTTTATTCTCTCTGAACTTCTCTGAGTCACTCCAAGACTTAGTCAACACATGCCTTGCATTTGAGATGCACACCTTGCATATGAGTGTCAGAAGAAAAACAATTGAAAATCATCCAGATTCGTCACAACTTCATACTAACACTTCTTGAACAATCACACATGAACGAAAATGGAATAAATCAAACACACATAATATAAAATCGATTCATCCATACATCAAATGAACACAGTCCAAGGATTTGGGAAAATTCTTCATTTTCTATTCCTTCATAAAAAAACAAATTACATAATTTTTCTTCTACTCTATTATGTTTTACTGATCTCTATCTCTATCTCCTGATCTTACAACTTTTTTTTTTATAATGTAATGGTGAAAACTATCTAAGGACTGGCTCCACAAGCTCGTTGTCCTATCTATAACCTATCCTATCAAAATCTTAGCGGTTACCTACTCAACCCTATTACAATAACTAACAATTATTTACAGATAAGAGTCAACACTCAATATCTACAATCCCTTACAGTCCTTCACGACTTTACAAACAAGTTGCATTTTTAAAATGTTGTTTACAAAATATCTTAACAACCCGATTTAATTCTGAGTTAATTTCTAATTTGAAATTTTGTCATTTGTTGAGATGTTGTTCCTTTTCCTCCATGCTTTAATTTTGACTTTGAAGGTGATTCTCTTGCGTCATTAGCACATTCAATAACATAATCAATCAACATTCATAACAAATATGCCCATGGAATAATAGTTCAAATATTTTCAAGATATTAATTGAACGAGAAAAGTGTTATAACCCTAAATTGCACCAGACATGCATACCTGACATCAGGCCATCTAACTTGCTATCTTTGCCAAGACATCACTGAACAACTCTTCTAAAAACCATTTTTTTGAAGTTGTACACGCCCTGCACCACTACTTCCCACGTACACACGCTTGCTGCACCACTACAACCCACGTACACTCACAAAATATCGTGAAAAATGAAAATTGCAAAGGGATACGGGTTTTTGGGCCATTACTTAACCATTTGACTGCCCATAGCCAGTCACCCCAACTTTTACTATCTATTTTGGCCTATAAAATAATGGGTTTGGGTCCCATTTTAGGAACAAGCACGAGAGCATAGAAACTCTGCCCATTTTATTATTCCCCCTTTGCCCCAATATTTTGCAACCACATTGTGAGTTTGAGCCAAAATTCCATTTTCCTCCATTGCAAGACCTTGCCATTTCCCTAGAGAGAAAAGAAGAGGAGAAGGATAAGTGGAAGAAGTTGGTGCATTGTGAAGAGGAGCCCAGAACAGAGTTCGAGGAGTAGTGTCGGTCTCATATTGTAAGTGACTTTTGTGAGATTAATATAAAGAAGTACTTTTTATGTCCCGCCAAATGGCGTCTTAAATCTTTATGATTTGTTTACATTTCTTGTTTATGATGTCTAACCCACTAATCCATATATAGAATGCATATTTTAGTTTTTGTTTTGTCTTTTGGTGAATGCAGGTTGGCCTTGAGAGGATATCTATAGTCGAGAAACAATTGAGTGCAAAGGGATCGACACCAAATGCGGAGTTTAAGGTATGCCTACCAGATCCTTACACTTTGTCTTCTATGCATGATTATGGGGTAATGTTGGGATAGTGATTAAAAGTAGGATACTTTAGATGGTTATCTCTACCTACACTTTAGAACCCTAGTGTAGTCCATAGGGGGTTTTCCTTCTTACATCAGAATTGGAGGCCTCTAGGGTTTTGGGGTGCTTTGAATCAGTTTATTTATTGTTTTTGAGTTTCTTTAAGATTTTGTGTCTTTAAGGGATTTTGGTATTCCATACCAGTACTCCTTGCCTATGTTTGACTGTTGGTTTTTAGTTTTTTGAGTTACAGAGGTGTATGCGACCTATAGTGGGCCTGCATGCGTGCATAAGTGCCCTGTCTTTGGACATCCTGTGTACATATGCTAGCTACTAAAGTGTCAGTAGCATGCCTGTGTTGAGATTTTTTTATTTTTTTTCTAAGAGGTAGTCATCCTATTCCCTGTTAGGAGTCACACTTCTTAGGGGTTTTCTTGATCTCATCCTGGTCTCTATTATAGTAGTCTGTAGCCTAGGTCTGACCTGAACATAGCTTTGTTTTCATAAAAGATTTCTTGTGTTTTCTTTAATAGGGTTTTTAGACAAGTTTGTGAGTCTGCTTTGATCTACCTATTTAGTATTGTCAGTGACCCCCTGCAATCTGCGATTTGGCGAGAAGTCATTTCTTGGTATTGACTTGTAGTCATTTTTCCCTTCCTTGCTTTAGAAGAAAAGAAAATAATTCATTTTTAAATTTCTTGTTTTGAAGCATAAAACAATAAAAAAAATATTCATTTATTTGTTTGGTAAAGTAGTTTAGGTTAGTTGCTTCATTTATCAAGGAAAAATAAATTTGTCTTAAGTTATTTATTTGAATACTTAGGAAATTAATAGATCATAGTCGAGCAAAATATTTTTTTAAGTTTTTTCTTTTCAAATATCTGAGAAAAAATAGTTACAAAAAGTTTGGTGAAAGAGTCTAATTTGGAAAAATTTTATTTGTGAAGAAGAAGTAGTTTGTTTCCAGTTTCATCTTTTTATCTTCTCTTTCGTCTCTTAAAGAACATCACTAGTTTCACTTCCGTTCCTTTTGACTTAAGAAAACAACTAAAATTAATGCTGAATTAAAATTTATTATACTTTGTGTTTGTAGGGTCCATCAATGCAGTCTAGGCTACAACCTTGATTTAGGATTGGAGAGGAAACTCTTCAAGGCTACAAAAACAAAAATAAGATTCTGTGCTAGGGATTGCTTGAAATACCAGTAACTGTGAAAGTTATATGGAACCCCCCTCTAACATAGGGTGTAAACAGTAGGTCGTGTGTGGAAAGGTAGCGGAGATAACCCCTCCAAAGTTGGACCAAGCGTAGTGGGGAACGCATATAGAGGGATTATCTTGGGATTCCGTTGATTGCATTTTCCATAGAGCTTTGTGGGTCTCAAATCCATTCAAGGTCCTTAGTTGTCTTCCGGAAAACTTGCTTTTGATACCCTTGATAGATTTTGGGCTTGATACCCTACTCATTGCGGTCCACCCGACTGCTGACTGTACCTGCCTGGTGACTGTTCGTGCGCTGGAAACCTAGTTGTCTTTATATTAGTGACTTACACATGTGATTGCAGGGCTATACTGTGGTACCTAGAGTAGACATCAGGCCATGCTTTGCAGAGTATACTCGAAGGGTTCTTCCGTATTCGAGTTTCACTTGCACTAGTAAGTTGCTCTAGTGTTGGCTGGTATAACTGTTCTTCCAACTAGCTAGCGATTTGCTTGTCTTATCTCATAGGAGCTTTTTCTAGTGTGTGATGGTTTTTTAACATTCATAGAAATCCCTAGTGTTTCATTGATCTTCTCACACCGTGGAGGATCAGGAGCTCCATCGGTCGTGAAGGCTTCTTGGCCTGCCATTGATTAATCTGGAGCCACCCCCGCCACCGCTAAGGTGAAGACTAGACCAACAAGGGTCTTTTGAGGCGACCGGGCCACAAGAAACTGAGCCCGACCCATCTCCAAGGGGAGAAAATTTGATTTAGGAGGAACCAACCATTTTTTACTTTGGAGCGAATGCTCTTGGTCCACATAACCCTCTGATCATTGATCTATCGATGCCCATAGTCATACAGGTTAAACCTTACGAGCGCCAGGTAATGTCACAAGCAACAATGGAGACAAATGTTGCTAATTCTTCAGGGAATCCTCACATTCCCTCTATGACTATCACTACATGGGGTGTTCCACCTCTTAACAAACCGTCTTCGGTACGGGCCACAATGGTCTCGACTGCCTCTACCTCATCTAATGGTCTGATTCGTTCTATGGCAGAAATAACTGCTCCCTTCAACCAGAGTGCGGTAGGCCCTTCGTTCTTATATGGGATGCCCAACTTTGATACGAACTCTATCCTTTCCTACTCCACTCTACAGATTTTAAGTCTCATGGAAGGGAGCTCCAAAGATCCTCTGAAAGGATCCATGGTGGGGAATTCAACTCCCTATAATGATTTCCCTTATGGAGGGGGTCATATACCTCCTTCGTCCCCTTTGCTCGGTGGTGCTCACCAACACTCTGTCGGCTGAACATAAACTATAGTTTGTTTGGAGCAGGAAGTCAAGGACTTACTTCTTATAGCATGCCCATAGGTTCAACACTGTTATCTTTGTTCGACATGTTTGTTAACAATGCATTCTCATCAGTTGTCGTCTCGGTCAGGGGCAACCCTGTTTATGGACAAAAAAATCCTGTACAAGGTACTATTCCTACAAAGGGGGGAAACTTAGGAATTCCTTCCTCACAAGGACCTTGGAATATGTGGCAGGGATCAGTTACCTTGTCAGGATGTTGATCCAGGGAAACCCCTTCCATATCCAATGGAACCTCAACAAAGGCTCGAGACCTATTCCCGTTGGATCGACAGGGGTAACCCTTCCCAAAATACTTGGAATGTGATGCAAGACCAACCTTCTACATCCTATTATGGGAGTCAACCAATGATGTCTCAACAAGAATAGAATCTGTATGTTGGTCATGACCATGGTTATTACCAAAACCCTGGCTAGCAACCTAAATTTTCCTAGAAACCTGGTGCTAGCCAAACTCCAGGCTCCTTTTTCATTGGTTATAATCAACAACCCAAATTACTATTTCTGGAAACTCTTCACTTTCCAAACTTGACAAGGTTATTAAACAACCCCATATGTCACCATCTGCATTGGCCTCCTATGCCAACCAAATTTCCTTCATACATTCCAAAGTTCAAGGCCAAGCCTAACGAAGATCCAGATGATCATGTGACTACCTTCCATTTATGGTGCTCATCCAAATCATTGAGATATGACTTTGTCTGGTTGCGTTTGTTTCAATGCACTCTCATCGGGAGTGTTGTGAAATGGTACATCAATCTCAACCGCTCAAGATACTCTTCCTTCGGTGAATTGTCAATGCATTTATTAAACCATTTTCAATTACCTGTGAGATACGACATTGACACCGAATTGTTGGCCAACTTTGAGCAGACAAAAGCGGACCATATCTCAGATCACATCCAAGAATGGCGACGCCGGAAGATTTTGATAAAAGTTCCAATCCCACCAGCATTTATGCTTGAGTGGTTCCTTAAGTCTTTGGTACCTCAGTTATCTAAATGCATCGCAATGTCGGGGGTCTTTTCAGAGGAAGATGCGATAATGAGAGCCCAACAACTAGAATAGATTTACTCTCAGTCTAGTTTACTTTACGAATTTTTTCCATATGCACCAAGGTCGATACTTGAAAAGACCAGACATAGGTCTGGACCACATGCCGATGGTATTGTTGGTTCAGTGAAAACGAAGCCCACTAATCAGCTATCAAATCAATTGTAACAATTGTTGATACAAAAGACAACAGATAGCCATACCACTGGATTAGTTGTTCCCCCTACTCAAACGTCAGATGTACATAGTGTGCAATAGACAAACCCAAAGGCCACCCAGCAGCCTGACGGAAAGAAAAAACAGTGAAACAAGGGTAAGGGGGATAAGAAACCTACCAATAATGTTAGCGGAAGCAACGCAGAAAAGAAGAAGTCGAAGTATCCATGTAATCTTTGCACGGAATACCATCTGACTCACCAGTGCCCTTGGATTTTGGAGGCCTAGAAGTTATTGGCACAGCAGGAGCCTGTCGTGTTAACGAACTCGTTTCAACATGGGAAAAATTTAACTCAAGCCTCTTCAAGTGTGTTATGAGTGGGAAATACCTCTTACAGACTTAGCATTAAAGGGATCTAATCATGCATGCAGAGAATGACCATCTAAAGGCCTCTACTTTTTCCTATTCTCCCAACACAAAACCCCACATTCATGCAATACAAAGGTGCAAACAAGATTAGGAAACTCTACCTTAAATCCTTTGTTTGATGTCGGTCCCTTCACTTTCACTCGCTCCTTGACTGCAAGACTCCCCCCAAAATCTGGCCTGCATTCACTCATAAACAAACAGAGAGCTGTGAACATTCATTTCATATACTAATTGTTGGGTTAGATGTGACAATATCATAAAATAAATAGACAATTTGAACACATAATATAGTGGGACAAAAAAAGTATTCATTTTTGTATTAATCTTCACAAGAGTAAAATTACAATATGTGGTCGGCATTGCTCCTCAAACCTAGTCCTGGGATCCTCTTCAACTATGCTCCAACTACTCCAGTATATGCTTCTTCTTCACACAATAGTTGCAAAAAGTTGGGGCAAGGGGAATGTCAAATCGGGTATAGTTTCTTTGCTATGATCTTCCTCCTCCAAATGGGACCCCTACCCCTTCTTTTATAGGCTGGAAAGGGCTAGGTATTTGGATGAGTAACTGGATGTGGATGGTCATGTGATTTAGTTAACTTACCCAAAACTGTGTGTTTCGTCTGTAAATTTATATTTTTTCATGCTTTTGACAGTATATGCGGGTTGTAGAAGGCCAACATATGTATGCATGTGTGCATACGTGAGCTGTAGAAGGCCAAGGCACGTATGGCTCAAAAGAAGGATTTTTAAGAGGAGCTTGGCTCAAGAAATTGGTAAATAGTAGGGCCTAAGGCTAGGTATGCAGGCTTGGTGCAAATTAGGTGTATAACAAATGCCCCCTAAAGTGTGAGGTCAGAAGAGCATATGATGGCTGAAATAATTTACCAATCTTTATCAATGTGCCAAGTGAGTGATCCCAGGGACCAGTATTCGGGAGCTTCCATATGAAAAATAACAATTTGTCTCACCGAGGCGGGCATACCCATGCTCAGGATAAACACTAAAATCATGGCTGCCAATCAAATACACTGCAGATCCATGTCATATAACTATATAAAGTGTAGCCGTGAGCAATACACAGCGGATCTACAACTCAAAATCAAAATATATACATGTATAGTATCCATCTTCAAGAAGCTAAGTGTCATCTGATGGATGGAGATGATGCTTTCAGAGCTCAAGCAACAACTTCAAAATCTTCAAAACTTGGGTAAGAGTGTAATATGAGTGTACAACTTCACTACCCAAAGGTCTTCGACGGCTCGTCGTGAATAAACAAGAGGATATTGGTGATTAGGAAGAGAACTTCATTGATTTCAAACAAGGTTTTGATTGGTATTTTAGGATGGTCGGGCATGAGGACAAGAGACAAACTGCAAAGGGGCCGACTCGGGCTTGGTGATAACTTCCCTTGGACAATAGCATGAAAAATGATGAGACTCAGACAACATGACATTTTGACACAAGTTCATGATGCAGGGGGCATCACAAACTCTCCATATGTTTGGAAGAATAACCAAACGGAGGAGAACACAACTTTATGTAGGAACAACAACTTCCTAAGGTCATATTAAATTCGAAGTCTTGACGAACAAACAGAAGGATGTGATTTTTCCAAGGGTGACTCATTGTGTTGATAATAAAAGAAAATACTTTTCCCTTCCTCTTTTTGGGGTATATTTGATTTTTTTGTCTTTTTCAATAATTTGGAAATCTTGAAAAATAATAAAATAATGCTACATTACAAAGGAGGATTGAGTGTCGCAAACATACTAGTTCCAAGCACACGAAACATAGGGATGCTCAGGGAAAAGGGACATATGCAGGAAAAGGACAATCGGGAAAAATCCTCCATGGGCCAAAGGTGTCAATACGTAGAGGCAAAGTGCTACAGGGATTGTGAATAAGGAATGCTTAAGATGGTTTAGCTGAGAGTAACTTGGAGCCGACATTAGGCCAAAAACGAAGGTATGCAGATGCGATTAAAAAGACACACAATGGTAATGTCCTTCAATGTATTTTTTAACGAATGCAGAGAAGTAAGCTCAACGATTTTTCATATTTAGGGAGTTTGCAAAATCATAAAAGGAGACTCCACTAGGGTACCTTTTTCGAAGATAGTCTAGTCGGCTCGAAAAAGGGGTAAACTAGCACCGACCAGACGTCTATTCAAATCCATTTTAACGAGTGTGGTAGAGACAATATCACTCGACGATTTTTTCATTTTTAAGGAGTCTAAAAAAGGCTTAACTATGGACTCCGTCAGGAATTTTCTTCTGGACCAATTTAACGAGTGTGAAAGAATAAGGTCACTTGGTGATCTTTTCAATTTTAGGGAGTCTGAAAAGAGATTAACTATGGAATCTGTGGGGGTTCCTTTTTCGTAAATTTAGTCCTTCAGGCCCGAAAAAGGGTTAAAATCATACCTGAGAATACTCTTCTAGGGAATCAAAGCTCCTAGAGTATACCTTTGTTCGTACAGTTGACCATCCAGATCGAAAAAGGGGTAAACTACCACCAGACAGATGTGCCTTCAAATTTCATTTTAGCGAGCATGAAGGGAAACAAGATCGCTCAACAATCTTTTCATCTTTAGAGGGTCTAAAAATGGATTAAAAGAAGACCCGTTGAAAATTTTGGGAGTCCCGAGGGTGAGGTCAAGAGAGATAAAGAATCATGCAGATGAGGCTCAAAATCGTAATCAGGACAAGACTAACAGGGACTCCCAAGCCTATAGTCATTACCAACAGCAGGGATGCCAAAAATGAAAGCAATATCTAGCTAGGGCATCCATGAAGGGGAAGGCTCTACTACGTCATTATGAAACTTCTAAAGAAGAGAAGATGGTTCCATGTCGCAACTTGGTGGGTTCAATCCTATGGAAAAGTGATAAAGGCAATGAGATACAAAAGTGGAGGTGGAAACCTAACTTAAATTCTCAAGTTGAAAAACTGATATTTTTACCAAAGGACCTTCAAAAGTGACCCAAAACTCCAAAAAAATTCCTGATACTCGAAGCGATTGCAAACATAACCTTCCCAAAGAAACTCCTAAACCATTCTAAATGGTTTTCAGTTTAGAAAAAATGATAAGGGGGTCCAAAAAATGCCAAAAAAAGGGGCCAAAACGTCTATAATTAGAAGCCGGCAACTCATTATCACCATTGTTGATTTGGGAAATTGACTATGGAGACAAAAACCACCCCTTTGATAAACATGTTGATTCCAAGAGATTTGGTGGATGGAACAAACTTCCGATCGGACCAAGCAAGTACAAAAACACTCCTCTTGAATTTCAATTCTTATTTCATGCATTTTTATTTTATTTTTTGGGGGGCGTTGACCTTTAAAAGGGTCGGACCTAGGCATATGTGGGTTGTCTTGGGAAAACACGTGTATGCACATGTGCAGAAGAATTACTACACACGTGCATATGCGACTATCACCACTAAAACTCGTGTATGCCCCCAATCTTGTAAAAAATTAAAAAAGCAAGGTCTAAATCCCCTCCTGAACTGACATTTCCAGGATGTATGTTCACTGGAGGGAATGAGAGCATGAAGACATTGAGAATTTGGTCGATCAGGACCCTGGTGTGACTGCCACATTGACTCAATGCGGTTTATTGAAATTCTACCAATGTCCATTCATTCGGGCATAACCGAGGCTACTGAATGCCTTGATAGATTACTGGCACCCGGATGCAGAGGCCTTCATGCTGGAACATCAGTCGTTGACTCTGACGATAGAGGACATATACTTCTTGACTGGCCTCTCGTAGAGAGGGGATCCAATCAATTTCTACACATTCCCTTCAGGGCCTCATAACATAGCAGAGCTCATTGGGCTCTATTGTGATGCAGGGACTGACAAAATAGGCACACAAGTGCCAATCAACAAAATATCTAACTTATCACTAAAATTGATAATGTTTCTGATTGGGTGTATCACTAGATCAACCGCACTTCACCAAGCATCCCGGGCGCACATGCATTATGCGGTGCAGTGCTTGAATGCATAGGTGTTTGATTGGAGCATGACATTACTTGATTGCATGAAAAGGCAGTTGACTGAGTGTCGCATGCGGAGGAATCAAAACTTCAGGTTTGGAACTATACTTTGTGCATTCTTATTTGATAGGGTGCCCAATATTAGCCCTCGAGAAATAGTACGAGGGCATGCAGCCAAATTCCCAACTGTGAGTAGATGGGAGGCATTGATGCCACAACAGGGTGGTGGAAGGATCGTGGAGGCATTTGATGATAAGTTATGTGGCTGGTTGTCTCGCCATATTCCAACGATAGAATACTATCCATACACTAGTATTGACTTTTCCAGAGACCCAAACATGATTTTTCCTCCCGGACAAGTGCGAGGAGAGATGGGTAATTTTTTTTTATTTTCATAGTTTTTTATTTTTTTAATTATCTTTTATCTATATCCTTTTTTGAGTGTATCGAAGTATCTAACAATGGTATGTTTGTTATGTGTAGACGTGGGACTAGTGCATCCAGCTAATTTTGCGAGGACCAGATGATGTCCTCATCCAGAGGCCAGAGTAGCCAGAGCTGTCGGACCAGCAGGAGCAGCCGAGGGGCCTCAGCCTGGGGAGGTCGAGAGAGTGTTGAGGTGGGTAGAGCGGAACCTTACCGCTATTACTCGTGTTGTGCCTATGGCATATATTGAGGATCTTCCACCCTCTATGCAGCCTCATGTAGTTGGGGTGCCTCGGACTTGGGTCCAACTTTTTTGGCATTTGGAAAAAGTCGTTGTTCACTACGGTCGAGCCAACAGGCCCCACCCTTATCTAGGTTGGGTTTTTTATGTGCCATGAGCACATTTGTACATTTTGAGGTCATAATCCCCATGACTCCTACTATATATAGTTTGGAGGCATTTGTGCCCACAGTGTATTTTGATACATTTTCCGACGTATATATATATATATATGTGTGTGTGTGTGTGTGTGTGTGTGTGTGTGTGTGTGTGTGTGTGTGTGTGTGTGTGTGTGTGTGTGTGTGTGACTCTTTTTGTCTTTTTGTGCTTTATGGATTATGTTACAAATTTATTTACATGTGTATGCATGTGTCTTTTTTTTATATGTGGGCAAGATGACAATCTAAAATATGATTAGCTAGAGTCTCTGTAACTTGATTTAATCTCCTAGGAACATGAAAATATGTAATATAATCAAAGCTTCATTATAAGAGATGTACCCTAAGGAATCGTCGGTGTAGAGTGGGATCATGAATGCGGTAGACTCCATTTAATTGAGACACAACTAGTTGAGCATCTAAATAGACCCGAAGGTGAGGGATACCAAATGACAAAGTGTCACGAAGAAATTCAATAACTTCATTGTATTCGGAAACATTGTTTGTCGTATCACCTAAAAAAATACCTCCTGAAGATAGAAACTGGCCCTGAGATGTAAACATAACCCAAGCTGCAGAGAAAAGCCTCCAAGTGTGTCAGCTAGCACCATCTGCAAACCCTACGAACACCTCTGATTCACTTGACATCTGCCACAATGAAAATGACAACATTAAAATGTTATGTCCATAAAACTAAAAGGTGAAACTAACAAAAACTATACATATGTTACAAAAAGTCACCCAAGGTTACCCACCTATGAGTAATACTTCTTGAGGTAGAGCCCATTTCTAGGCTCCACCAAAACATTTCCCTCAAATTCCACCAGACGATAAGTGCCCTTTTGTAGTACTTCTTTTACGATGAAAGGTCTGAACCACATGGGTTTGAATTTGCCTGCCCCCAGGGGATCCTTATCTTTGTCATAGACAAGGACAAGGTCGCCTTCAGAGAAAATTCGAGGATGAATGGACTGATCATACTGACACTTGAATTTCTATTTATGAACCTCGTTAGATAAGGCTGCATCATGACAATGTTCATTGAGTTGTTCGAGGTAGAGTAAATTCTCTTCAAGTGGTGAACTATCTGGCAATAACTGTACTGCCAATTTTAATGATGGGATTTGGCACTTATGGGCAAGACTGCTTCCAGCCCGTAAACGAGTTGAAAATGTGATAAACCAGTTGTAGTCTTAACAGACATTTGATAATCCCATAATGCATAGTATAGCATCAAATGCCAGTTTGATTCGGCATAATTGATCGTTCGTTGTAGAATGGTCTTCAAAGATTTATTTACAGCTTCTACTTGACCATTCATTTGGGGGTAATAAGGTGATGAATGTTCTTTCCATAACCCAATCTTTGATGTTAACTTAGTCATCATTTTGTTCTAAAATTGATTGTCATGGTCAGTGACAATCTCTCTTGGGACGCCAAACCTTGCTACTATCTGGTTGAATAAAAAGAGAGATTTTGTCTCCCTGCCATCTTTGAATGTTGACATAGCTTCGACCCACTTGATGAAGTAGTTGACTACTATGATGATATATAGGTTCCCCCTCATTGAAGGGGGATTGCATGTAGTGTAATCAATCCCCCATTTAGTGAAGGGACCAACGCTAATAACGGGAAACATCGGAGCAGGGTGTTCCCTCATCTTCCGAGAGAAGATCTGACACGAGTAGCACTTCTTGACTGATTCAACACAATCTTTGATTAATGTCGGCCAAAAGTAACTGGCTCGTAGAATTTTGTGGGCTGTTGCCAACTCAGATAAATGACCGCCACATGACCTGGTATGGTAATCATTAAGTATGATTTCTACTTCTTCATGGGTGAGACATCGTCAAAGAATGCAGTCTACACCTCGACGATACAAAGTGTCCTTGAGACTGATATAGTTCTTAGCCTAATGGCATATACGGTGATGCTCATCATGAGAAGAAGAGGTGGGGCACTTCAAAGTCTGGAGATAAAAAAGTACATCTCCATACCAAGGGTCAGAAGACGGGATCAAAAACATGTCTCCTTTGATAGGTGACTCGTCGGGTATAACCTCACCTGATTCCACCAGAAGTTTCGATATGAGATCTGCAAAGACCAGTGACTTTTTGGATTTCGCCGAAATTAATTCCAAGTAGAATTCCTAGAGGATAACTATCCATATACTGATCTTTACGCCGATGAATCGTCGTGTTAATATGTATTGAAAAGGATTAACGACGGAAATGAAGGTGGTCTTGTGGAACAAAATGTAATGACGGAACCGCTGGACGGTATGGACTGCTACCAACGCAAGTTTTTCAATGTGGGAATAATTACATTCTAGTCCAACCAGGCCTCGACTCAGGTAATAAATTACGTATTCTGAGAGAAAATTATCCTCCTGAACTAAGACCATACGGATGGTCGACTCTGTTGCGGCCAAGTATAATAAGAAATATTGATTATAATCAAGTGGCCGAAGTAGAGGGGAAGAGGTGAGGGCACGTTTCAATGTGGAAAAAGAATGTTGAGCGACTTCATCCCAATGGAAAGGAAAGTCCTTATTCAATAAGCGCATGAAACCCTTGGTGATATCGGTATAGTTTGTGATGAAACGCCATAAAAAGTTTTCTTTTCCTTGTAGACTTTGAAGCTAAGGTATGGTGCACGAGGGAGGAAATTGCACTATTACCTCAACCTTTAGAGGATCAACCATGATCCATGTTGTCGAAACTATGAAGCCTAGAAGACGACCTGATGTGACGCAAAAACTACACTTGTTTGGATTCAAGTGGATTTAGTAGTAGCAACACCATTGAAGGATAAGTCGGAGGTGTGTCGGATGATCAACTATCTTGCGAGATCATGACGCTAAATCATCCAGATAAGCCTCAACTATGTGTTTGAGGTCGTGGAAAGTAAAATACATGGCCCACTGAAATGTAGCTCCAAGATTTTTTAGACCAAAAGGCATCTTCCGATAAGAGAATGTACCCCACGGGTAGATGAAAGCAGTTTTGTGTTGGTCTTCAGGCTTGATCTGTATCTGATTGTATCCCGAAAAACCATCCATGAACGAAAAATCCTCGCAGCCAATGCATTCATCGATTATCTGGTCGATAAATGGTGTGGGAAATTATCTTTTGGACAGGCTTTGTTCAGATCACAGAAGTTTGTACATACGCGAATCGTACCCTATATTTTGTTGACTGGCACGGGATTCAACACCCATTGAGTCAATTGGACGGGGTAGATGAAACCATCTTTTAGTAATTTTTCTACTTCAGCCTTGATAGTTTCTTCATTCCTAGGATTTACCAGATGAAGTTTCTACTGGACCAACTTGATGTCAGGATAATTCGTGATTTCATGTTCAAAGATTCTTGGATCTATGCTTGGCATTTCCTCATAAGACTAGGCAAAAATGTCGAAGAATTATTTAAATAAATCTGTGTAGATTTGCATCTCTTCGGAGGAGCAATCTGCTCCAGTGAAGATATTCTCTACAACACCAAGGGTTCTAGAGATGTTAATAGGTATCATTTCAGCTATTGTTTCCATATTTCCTTAAGCGTAAACAACATGCATTGTCAAAGGATTAGGACAAGCTTTATCTCTAGTCACATTCAGAATGAATTCTCCTGCTTCAATTCGTCTTAACTCTAAGATGAACTAAGATCTATGATGAATATCATCCCAGGGTCTGTCCGGACTAGTCATTGCTTCAATAATCGCCTCGTTTGAAGGCAAGACTAAGTCTAAATAATTTGTATTTGCAAGTGAACCTTGAGCCCAAATTGGCTAGAGCACCGAATCTAACTCCTGTGCAGGAGTCAGACCAGAGTCAGTAGAAGTTATTTGAATGATTGAGTATGCAACTTCTGTCACACACAAAGGCATGGCCATGTCATGGTGCTCTATCCCTTCCATCGTAGCTGATGGGGAAGGAAGAGTACATGGGTCATGAAAATACGTCATGCGAAATGACAAGACTTGAAAAATTTCAGCCCGAGGTTGGCCTGGGACAACCATCATGTAATGGACATTGGCATTTGGAGGCAGGTAATCGAAATTACCCATTAAAGGTGGGCACAAAACAACCCCTACGTTGACGATTCTAGGTTGAGGGTTATCAATCATCAGGACCGTGGAGACTCCCGATGAAGGGTTAGGACGAGAGAAGGATAACTGATCAATAGTTACGATCCGGCCCTCGTGTGAAAACAACAAGACCCAGAAAAATGTTGCAACCACTGCTTGCATAGCATATGTCCAACTCCTTCCTAACAAAATATTGTAGTCGAGAGATGCATCGACCACTTCGACTTCGACACACACAGTTTTTCCCCCCAACTGCATGGGGAAAGAGGGAATGATTCCATGTGGTCAGAAAGAATGACCATCAAAACATGTAAGAAGAGTCAGTGATGGAGACAATACAGGTTGGTCAATGGACTTCCAACATGCCAAAGACATCACGCATGTCGAGGCACCCTCATCCACCAATGTGTAGAAAATGTTCTGGGTAAAAGTTTTCATGGTGTAAGACACTACTATCTGAAATGCTACATGGTAAGGAAGACAAGGTTTTAAGTCAGTCATATCAAGCATGATCATTCCTGGATTACAAGTCTCTGCAGATTTTAGGGCAACTAACAAATCCTTTCTCTGGAAAGGGTATCTCTGGAGGACCTCAAGAGCAGACATCGCACAAAGGGTTTGTGATAAATCCTCCACCATAGAGTAGTTCTGGGCAACCCTTGCATTGGGGTTGTAAGAAGCTTTCTTGAACACACCTTTTGGGATGTGGGTCATTGTCTCTCCCAATGTCTTCTCAATTTGGAGAGGAAGAGATGGGATTTCGACTTCTTTTCCCTTCTCAGAGGTGCTTGATTTTCTGTAATCATGTGCTCTAGTTGTCACAAAGGCATCACCTTTCATCATATACACATTTGCGGATGAAGGGTTACTTAAATATGGAGGGGGTCCTTGACTGCCCCCTTCTACACTTGAGGAGGCTTGAGTTAGATTTTTCCCATGTGGAAATGGGTTTGTTAACACGACAGGTTTTTTTTGTGCCAATAACTTCTGGGCCTCCACAAGTCGAGGACACTGATGGGTTGGGTGGTCTTCCTTGCAAAGATTACAAGGATACTTTGACTTATTATTTTTAGTGTCACCCTTTCCAGCATTATTGGTGGGTGTCTTATCCCCCTTATCCTTTTTCCGTTGTTTCTTCTTTCTGTCAGGATGCTAGGTGGCCTTTGGGATTGTCATTTTCACACTATGTACATTCGACTTTTGGGTAGGGGGGGCAGCCAAACTAGTGGTTTGGCTGGTTGTTGTCTATTGTATCAAAAATTATTGCAATTGATTTGACAATGGATTGGTGGGCTTTGTTTGTGCTGAACCAATAATGCCATTGGCATGTGGTCTAGACTGTTGTCTAGTCTTGTCAAGAATTAGCCTTGGTGCATATAGCAAGATTTCGTACAGTAAAACAGACTGAGAGTAAACAAGCTCTAGCTATTGAGCTCTCATTATCGCATCCCCCTCGAAAAACACCCTGGATGTTGTGACATCTTTAGACAACTAGGGTACTAAAGACTTAAAGAACCACTCAAGTAGGAATGTTGGTTGGACTGGTACTTTGATCAAACTCTTTCGGTGTCTCCATTCTCAGATGTGATCTGAGATATGGTATTCTTTTGTCTGTTCAAAGTTGGCCAACAATTCAGTGACGACATCATACCTCATAGGGAATTGGAAATGGTTCAATAAGGCCATTTCCAATTCACCGAAGGAAGAGTATCGTGAGGGGTCGAGCTCGATGTACCATTTTGCAGCACTCCCTATGAGAGTGCATTGAAACAATTGCAACTGAATGGATTCATCTTTCAATGAGTTTGATGAGTACCATAAGTGGAAAGTAGTCACATGATTGCCAGTATCTTCATTAGTTTTGGCCTCGAACTTTGGAATATATGAAGGCAACTTGGTCGACATAGGAGGCCAACTGGGATCATGATAGATGGGGTCATTTAATAACCTTTTCAAGTCTGGAAAGTGTAGGGTTGCCCGAAACGGTAGTTTGGGTTGTGGGTTATAACCGGGAAAAAAGGAGCCTAGAGTTTGACTGGTACCAGGTTGCCAAGAAAATTTAGGTTGTTGACCCGGGATCTAGTAATAACCATGGTTGTGATAAACGTACGTATTCTGCGCTTGTTGAGACATACTCGGTTGGTTTCCATAATAGGAAGTAAAAGGATGGGCTTGCATGATATTCCAAGGATTTTGGGAAAGTTTTATCCCTGCCAATCTGACGGGCATATGTGTTGGCCCAGGTTTCCACTGAGTATGGAAGGGGTTTCCCTCAATCGACATCCCTAGCAAGGGGACTTGTCCTTGCCATGGATTCCAAGGTCCTTGTGAGGAAGGAATTCTTGGATGTGCCCCCTGTGCAGGAATAGTACACTATACATGATGCGTTTGTCCATAACCGGGGTTGCCCTCGGCCGAGACCGTAGATGACGAGAAAGCATTGTTACCAAACACACCGAACAAAGATAAAGGTGTCAAACTAACCAGAATGTTATAAGGAGGGAGTACTTAACTACCTGAGCCAAATAAGTTTACGTTAGGCTCAACAGAGTGGTGAGGAACACCGTCGAGTGAGGGGGATGAAGGGGGTATATGACCCCCATCGTAAGGGAAAGCAATAAAGGGAGTAGAAGTGCCCCCCATAGATCCTTGCAGAGGAGTGTTGGAAATCCCTTCCCCCAGAACCAAGGTCTACAAAGTGGAGGAGGAAAGTACAGGACTTGTACCAAAACCAGGCATCCTGTATGAGAACGGAGGGCCTATCACATTTTGGGTAAAAGGAGTAGTGATCGCCGCCATAGATAGAATCAGACCACTGCCCAAGGTAGAAATGGTTGAGACCATGGTGTCTTGGACTAGAGACGGTTGGTTAGGAGGTGGAACACCCCCCGTAGGGATAGTCGTGAAAGGAATAAAATTATCCCCAGAAGAAGTAATAGTTTTTGCTTCCATTCTTGTTTGTGACATTACCTGGCACTCGTAAGGTAGAACCTGTATGACTATGGACGCCGACAGGTTAGCGATGGGAGGTTTGTAAGGGCCAAGAGCCTCTTCTCCGAGGTCATAAATGATCAAATCCTCTCCTCTTGAAGATGGGTTGGGCACAACTTCTTGTAACCTGGTTGTCTCAAAAGACCCTTACTGGTCTAGTTTTCGCCTTAGCAGTGGCTGGGGGGGGGGTTCGAGGTCAATCGGCGGTAGGCCCAGAAGCCTTCGCGACTGGCATAACTCCTGATCCTCCACTGTGTGAGAATACCAAAGACACACTATGGAAAACTATAATCATTTGAAAACCAACATGCACTAAAAAGTACCTATGAGATGAAACAAGCAGTCACTAACTAGTTGGAAGAACAATTACAACAACCAACACTAGAGAAACTTACCGGTGCAAGTGAAAAATGAAAATGGAAGCACCCTCTGGGTATACTCTGTAAAGTGTGGCCTGATGTCTATCCTAGGTACCGTGTTATACCCCTGCAGTCACCTGTGTAAGTCACTAGAAAGATAGGAAACTAGGTTGCCAGCGCATAAACAATCACCAGGCAGGTACAGTCAACAATCAGGTGGAATGCAATGAGCAGGGTATCAAACCCAAAACCTATCAAGGGTATCAAAATCAAGTTTTCTAGAAGATAACTGAGGACCTCGAATCTATTCGAGACCCACTAAACTCTGTGGAAAATGCAATCAACAGAATCCCAAGACAAGTCCTCTATATGTGTTCCCCACTATGTTTGGTCCGACTTTGGAGGGGTTATCTCCGCTACATTTCCTTATGTGAGCTCATGTTTATCCCCTTTTTTAGAGGGGGGTCCTGGATAAATTTTATGATAATGGACTTTTAACACTCCCTAGCACAAAATCCTATGTTTGTTTCTTAGCCTTGAAGAGTTTCCTCTCCAATCCTAAATCAAGGCTCTAGCCTAGACTAGTTGATGTACCCTATCAAACATAAAGTCTAGTTGATTTTAATTAATCATTAATTTTTGGGATTGTCTTAAGTCAAATATTATGGAAGTAAAACTTAGTGATGTTTTAAGAGACGAGAGAGAAGATGAACAACAGTTGGAAAAAAAAATAACTTCTTTTTCTGGACAAATTCAGTTTTTCTCTTTTAAAAATTCTAACCAACTTTTCAAACTAAACTTTTCTAATATGTTTGAACAAAAAAACTCAAAACAAGATTTCGTTCGACTACGAGCTACTTATTGTTCTAAGTAAACAACCAAGAACTTATGAAAAAAACTTTTTCCTAGATTTTGAAGCAAACCAACAACTACTAAACCAAGACAAGAAGTATATATATATATATATATATATATATATATATATATATATATATATATATATATATATATATATATATATATATTATGCTTCAATAAACAAGAAAATTTTAAACTAGAAGTCTTCTCCTTTTTCTGAAGCAAAACAAGGTAAAAAATAGAAACAATATAAGGCCAAAAAGGACTTCTGGCCAACCACAAACCGTGGGGATTTACTAACAACCAAACAAGGTAGATCAGACTGACTCATTATCTCATCAAAAAACCTATCAAAGAAAAAAAATAAAAAAGAGAAAATCTTTCCAATGAAAAAGCAAGCTATGCTGGAAACAAACCTACACTAAACTTCTATGACAAAGACCATAATCAGACAAGAAAGATCCTAGGAAGTGAAAAATTGACAGGGAGGAGTATGACAACCTCCAAATTTTTTTTTTGGACAAGTACGTGACTGTCTCTTCAACAACTAGCGTGCATACACGAGTTGTAGAAGAGAAGGGCATGTGTACACGCAGGCAGGCCCACTGTAGGATGTGTGTGCCTCTGAAACTCTTCAAAAAAAAGAAATAAAGCAGCTAAGATTAAGCAAGAAACACTGGTATTGAACACCAACACCCCTAAAAACTACAAAAACTCACTTTGACAAAGAGAAGCAAGAAAAATTTAGCAAAACAAAGATAACCTGAGGTCTTTACCTTACTATTGACTGTTCAATAGAGACCTATAAGGACCCAGAAGACCCCTAAGAAGGATCACTTCTACAGAGGAGACGATGAATGCCTCTTCCTGAGAATGATTTTCTGGATTCTCAGACATGCAACTAGCACTTCAGTAGCAGGTGTACATACGTGGGATGACTAAAGGCAGGGTGCATGCATACATGGGATGTCCCTCTATAGGGAATGTATGCCCCTAAAAAATCTCAAAAATAGAAAATAAATAGTCTGGTAAGCAAAGTAGGGAAGACTGGTATTGAGAACTAGAACCTCTGAACACTCAGACTTCTTGAAGAAACTCAAAAAATGCAGTAAAACCAATTTCAAAATACCCAATAAAAAATCCCAAAAGAACCCTAGATGTTCCCTAGTATGGTCACCAATTCTATTGTGAGTGGGAAATCCCGCTTATGAACTTAGCATTAAAGGGATCTAATCATGCATGCAGAGAATGACTGTCTAAAGGCCTTTACTTTTTCCTATTCTCCCAACACAAAACCCCACATTCATGCAATACAAAGGTGTAAACAAGATTAGGTAACTCTACCTTAAATCCTTCATTTGATGTCGGTCCCTTCGCTTTCACTGTCTTCTTGACTGTAAGCCTCCTCCAAAAATCTTACTTACATTCACTCATAGACAAACAAAGAGTTGCGAACATGCATTTTATATACTAATTGTTGGGTTAGATATGACAATATCATAAAATAAATAGACAATTTGAACACATAATATGGTGGGATGAAAAAATTATTCCTTTTTGTATTAATCTTCACAAGAGTAAACTTACAATATGTGGCTGACACTGCTCCTCGAACCTGGTCCTGGGCTCCTCTTCAACTATTCTCCAACTACTCCAGTATATGCTTCTTCTTCACACAATAGTTGCAAAAGGTTGGGGCAAGGGGAATGCCAAATTAGGTATAGTTTCTTTGCTATGATCTTCCTCCTCCAAAAGGGACCCCTACCCCTTCTTTTATAGGTTGGAAAGGGCTAGGTATTTGGATGAGTAACCAGATGTGGATGGTCAAATGATTTAGTTAAATTACCCAGAACTATGTGTTCCATTTGCGACTTTCCATTTTTTTGTGCTTTTGATAGTATACACAGGCTATAGAAGGCCAACATGCATATGCATGTGTGCATATGCAGGTTGTAGAAGGACAGGGAATGTATGCCTCAAAAGAAGGATTTTTAAAAGGAGCTTGGCTCAAGAAATTGGCGAATAGTAGGGCCTGAGGCTAGGTATGCAGGCTTGGTGAAAATTAGGTGTATAACAGAGCGCGGAAGGGGGAAGTCAGGGACCCCCTCCATCTTTGAGTAATCCTTCATCCATGAATGTGTACATGATGAAAGGTAGTGTTTATATAACAACTAAGACACATGAATACAGAATGAAAAACACCTCTGAGAAGGTTAAAGAAGCCAAAAACACACCTCTTCCTCTCCAGATTGAGAAGACGTTGGGAGAAACAATGACACACATCCCAAAAGGTGCGTTTAATAAATATTCCCACAACCCAAATGAAAGGGTCACCCAGAAGTACTCTGTGGTGGAGGATTTGTCACAAACCCCTTGTGCAATGTCTGGTTTGGAAGTCCTCTAAAGCTACCCCTCCCAGAGAAAATCTTTGTTAGTTGCCTTAGGATCTGCTGAGACTTGTAATCCAGGAACGATCGTGCTTGATATGACCAACTTAAAACCTCATCTTCCTTACCATGTCGCATTTCAAATAGTAGTGTCTTACACCAGAATTTTTTTTACCAGGAACATTTTCTGCATGGCGGTTGATGAGGACACCTCGATATGCATGATGTCTTTGGTGTGTTTGAAGGCCATTGGCCAACCCAATTTTTCTCCATCACTTACTCTTCTTACCACTTTCGATGTTCATTCATTCCGACCACATGGAATCGTCCCCTCTTTTCCCATGCAATTAGGGGGGAACACCATGTGTGTCGAGGTTGAAGTGGTCGATGTGTCTCTCGACTATAATATCTTTTTAGGAAGGAGTTGGACCTATTCTATGTAAGCAGTGGTCACGACAGTTTTCTGGGTCTTTTTGTTTCCACACAAGGGTCAGATTGTGTCCATTGATTATTTATCCTTCTCCCATCCTGACACTTCATCGAGGGTATCCATGGTCCTAATGATTGATAACCCCCAGCCCAACATCGTCAATGTATGGGTTGGTTTGTGCCCACCTTTGATGGGTACCTTCGATTACCCTCCTCCGACCAACAATGTCCATTACATGTTGGTTGTCCTCGACCAGCCTAGGGCTGAAATCTTTCAAACCTCATCTTTTTTCATGATTTACTTTAATGATCCATGGACTCTTCCTTCCCCATCACCCATGATGGAAGGGACAGGGTACCATGGCATGTCCATTCCTTTGTCTGCGACAAAATTTGCGTACTCTATTGCCCAATAAGCTTCCTTCGACTCCGATCTGACTTCTGCATAGGAGTTAGATCCGGTTATCGAGCCTATTTGGGCTCAATTTTCCCTTGTCGATACTAATTATTTAGACTTATTCTTTCTCTCAGATGAGGTGATTATTGAGGCATTGAATAGTCCAGATAGACCCTGGATGATCTCCATCATAGATCTTATTTCTTCCCAGAGTTAAGAATAATTGAAGCAGGTGAATTCACTCTGACTATGACTGGAGATAAGGATTTTCCTATCAATCCTTTGGCCATCCATGTTGTTTTCACTGAAGGAAATATGGAAACCATTGCTCAAATGATACCTATTGATATTTCTAGAAACCCTTGCGTCATGGAGAATATCTTCATTAGAGGAGACTGCTCCCCCGAGGAGATTCGAATCTACACGGATTTATTTAAATAATTCCACGACGTGTTTTCCTGGTCTTATGAGGAAATTCCAGGCATAGATCCAAGAATATTCAAACATGAAATCACGGCATATCCTGATGCTAATTTGGTCCAATAGAAGATTCATCCAGTTAATCCTAGGAAAGCAACAACTATTAAGGCTGAAGTAGAGAAACTACTCAAAGTTGGTTTCATCTACCCTGTCCAATTGACTCAATGGGTGTCAAATCCCATTCTAGTCAACAAATAATAGGGTATGATTCACATATGTACAGACTTCTATGATTTGAACAAGGCTTGTCCAAAGGATAATTTCCCCATGTCATTTATTGATCAGGTAGTCGATGAATGTGTCGATTGTGAAGCCTTTTATTTCATGGATGGATTTTTAGGATACAATCAGATACAGATCAAGCTCGAAGACCAACATAAAACCTCTTTCATTTGTCTGTGGGGTACATTCTCTTATCAGAAGATGCCTTTTGGTCTGAAAAATGATGGAGCTACTTTTCAACTGGCCATGTATTTTTCTTTCCACGACCTCAAACACATATTTGAGGCTTATATTGATGATTTAGCATCACAATCTCACTAGAGAGTTGATCATCCCACACACCTATGACTTATCTTTGAGCGATGTCACTACTAACGGATCCGCTTGAATCCAAACAAATGCATCTTTTGCGTAACATCGGGTCGTCTGCTAGGTTTCATATTTTCGACAACAGGGATCATGGTCTATCCTCTAAAGGTTGAGGCAATTGCCTCCTCTGTGCACCGTCCCTCAGCTTCAAAGTTTATAGGGAAAAGAAATTTTTTTATGGCGTTTCATCGCAAACTATGCCTAGATCACAAATGGTTTCATGCGTTTACTAAAGAAGGATTTTCCTTTTCATTGGGACGAAGCCGCTCAATGCTCTTTTACAGCATTGAAATGCACCCTCACGTCTGCCCCTCTTCTTCGACCACCCAATTACAATAAATATTTATTATTGTACTTGGCCATTGTAGAGTTGACCATCAGTATGGTATTTTTCCAGGAGGATTATTTTCTCTCAGAATATGTAATTTATTACTTGAGCCGAGGCCTGGTTGGACCGAAACTCAACTATTCCCACATTGAAAAACTTGCATTGGCAACAATTCATGTTGTCCAACGGTTCCATCATTACATCTTGTTTCACAAGACCACTATCATTGTCGTTGTGAATATGTTTCAATAATTTTTGACACAGCGTGTAATCAACAGAAATATGAATAGATGCATAGTTATCCTCCAGGATTTCGACTTGGATTTTGTTTCGGAAAAATCCAAAAAGTCGTTGTTCTTCGCAGAACTCATCTCATAACTTTCGGTCAAATCAGGTGATGTTATACCCAAGGAGTCGCCTATCAAAGGAGACCTATTTTTGATCATGTCTTTGGACCCCTGGTATGGAGATATATTAGTCTATCTCTAGACTTTGAAGTGCCCCACCTCTACTTCTCGTGATGAGCGTCGTCGTATACGTCATTAGGCCAAGAACTATCTCATACTCAAGGACACTCTGTATCATAGGAGTGTATATCTCATCCTTCGTTAGTGTCTCAATCATGAATAAGAAAAAATTGTGCTTAACGATTGCCACACTAGAGCATGTGGTGGTCATTTGTCTGGGTTGGAAACAACCCAAAAGATTCTATGAGCCGGTTACTTTTGGCCGACATTAATCAAATATTATGTTGAATCAGTCAAGAAGTGCCACCCATGTCAGATATTCTCTTGGAAGATGAGGGCACACCCCTCTCCCATGTTTCTCGTCATCATAGTTGGTCCCTTCACCAAGTGGGGGAATGATTATGCTACATGCAACCCCCCTTCCGCAAGGGGGCACTGTTATATCATCATAGTAGTATACTACTTCACGAAGTGGGTCGAGGCTATGCCAACATTTAAATATGACGGTGAGACATCAACTCTCTTTTTGTTTAACCAAATAATAGCAAGGTTCGACGTCCCAAGAGAGATTGTCATTGACCATGGAAGTCACTTTCAGAACAAAATGATTTCTGAGTTAACGTCAAATCTTGGGTTGAGGCAAGAAAATTCATCACCCTACTACCCACAAGAGAATGTTTAGGTGGAAGATGTGAATAAATCCCTTAAGACTATTCTACAATGAATGATCAATTCAGCTAGGTCAAATTGGCATTTGATGTTGTACTCAGCATTATCGGCATACATAACATCTGTTAAGACTGCAACCAATTTCTCACCTTTTCAACTCGTTTATGGGCTGGAAGCAATATTTCCTATAGAGTGTTAGATTCCCTCTCTAAAATTGGCAGTACATTTATTGCCAGACACTTCATTGCTTGAGGAGAGTTTATTATATCTTGAGAAACTCAATGAGCAGTGTCAGGATGCATCTTTGGCTAACGAGGCTCACAAACAAAAATTCAAGTGTCAGTATGATCGGTTCATCCATCCTTGGATTTTCTCTGAAGGCGACCTTATCCTAGTCTATGACCAAGATAAGGACCCCCTGGGGGCAGGCAAGTTCAAACCCATGTGGTTCAGACCTTTCATCGTGAAGGAGGTTCTAAAGAAGGGCACTTATCGTCTAGTGTACTTTGAGGGAAATTTTTTGGAGGATCCTAGAAATGGGATCTATCTCAAGAAGCATTACTCATAGGTGGATCACCTTGGGTGACTTCTTGTAACATATGTATAGTATTATACTTTTTTCTTTTTAGTTTTTTTCTTTTTGGTTTTATGGAAGTTGCATTTTTTATGTCTTCTTTTTCACTGTGGAAGATGTCAAGTGAATTGGAGGTGTTCGTTGGGTTTGCAGACGACACTAGTCGGCACACTTGGATGCTTGCTTCTGAAGCTTGGGTGATTTTCACACCTCAGGGCTAGCTGCTATCTTCAGGAGGTATTTGTTTAGGTGGCACCACAAACAATGTCTCCAAATACAGTGCAGTCTTAGAGTTGCTTCGTGATGCTTTGTCACATGGTATCTCTCACCTCAGGGTCTACTTAGATGCGCAACTAGTCGTGTCCTAGTTAAATGGGGTTTACACATTTATGATCCTAATCTAAACTGATGGTTCCTTAGGGTACGTCTCTTAGAACAAAGATTTGATTACATTACGTATATCCATGTTCCTAGGAGATTGAGTCAAATCATAGATACTCTAGCTAATCATGTATTAGATTGGCATATTGCACACATGTAAATAAATTTGTAAAATAGATGTAATCCATAAGATGTAAAAATATGTAAATATCCATATATATATCAAAAATATCAGAGTACATGGGTGGGCGCAAGTGCCTCAAAAATATGTCTAGTAAGAGTCACAGGGCTTATTCCCTAAAAAATATACAAAAAGGCTCCCTCGGCACGTGCGTAGTCTAGCCTAACTAAGGGCAAGGCCTGTTGGCCCTGCCATAATGAACAACAATGTTTTCCAAGTGTGGGAAGAGCTATACCCAGGTCCGTGGTACCCCGACTACGTGAGGTTGCATCGACGGTGGGAGATCCTCAATCTCCGCAACAGGGATTGTACGCGTGAGTGCGATGAGGTTCCGCTCTACCCATCTCAATACTCACTCAACCTCTCCGGTTGGAGGCCCCCCTCCTTTTGTTGCTGGTCCGGTGGCTGCAGTTGGTCCTACCTCTGATCGAGGACACCGCCTAGTCCTCGCAAAGTCTATTGGACTCACCGGTCCACATCTATACATAAAATATACTTAAGTGTCAGATACTCTGGTATACAAAAAGTGATATATATAAAAAGATATAAAATTTAAATAACTTTGAAAAAAAAACTTACCCATATCTCCTTGCTCCGCTCCAGGAGGTACATGCATGTCAGGATCCCTAGAAAAATTGATCTCGGCATAGGGGTAGTCCTCTATTGACAAAATCTGTCATGACCACTAGTCAAAATTTTTATCATCGAAGGCCTTGATGGTCCTCCACCCCCCCCTTGTCGCGGAAACAACGCTGCCCATCTGCATAGCACTGGGAGAGAGGCTTCATGCCCTCATATAATCTCTCGAGGACTGAGACTAGGTACCCTCTCAAAGAAAAAAGGAACACAAAACAGTCCCAAACCTGAAGTTTTGGTGCTCCCGTATCTGACACTCTGTTATTTGTCTCTTCATGCAATCCAACATGGTTGTACTCCAGTCGAAAATCCATGCATTTAAGCATTATACTGCACAATGAATGTGTGCTCGGGAGGCCCAATGTAAATCCACAGATCCAGTGATCTTCCCAATGAGTAGAAATATCACTTTCAACAATAGGTTGTTGATCTTATGTATAGGCACCTAAGAACCTACTTTCTCAATACCAACCTTGCAATGGAGTCCAATCAAATCCTCAATGTTGTGAGGCCTAGGGGGGAAAGTATGCAAGTTGACGGGATCCCCTCTCCTCGAGAGACTAGTCAGGAAGTAAATGTCTTCAGTCATTGGAGTCAACGAATGCCCCTCAAGCATAAATGCCTCTGCATCAGGATGCTAGTAATCTATCAAAGCATTCAACAACTTGGGTTGTGCCCTCATAAATGGACACTAGAAGAATTTTAACAAACCACATTGTGATAAAACAACGATAGCAGCATGGTCTTCTAAGACCAAAAAATCAATGTCCTCATGCTCCCTCTCTCTCCAATGAACATACATCCTGCAAAATGATAAAGTCATGGAGATTTAACTCTTGCCTTTTTATTTTTTCCACTTATTTGAGGGTGTACGCAGGATGTCTGGGTGACAGTCATGTGTGCACATAGGAAAATAATCTTCTGCCCACATGTACACATGATATGTGGTTGGAAATCCCACATACACGTAGGGCTAACCTATTTAAAGGTTAACACCCCCCAAAAAACAAAAAAGAAATGCAAAAAAAGAAGAATGAAATGTAGGAGGGGCTAGTTTGTACTCACTTGGTCCAAGTGGAAGTTCATTTCGTCCACTGAAGCTCCTGAAATCAACTCTTTTTGCAAAAGGGTGATTTTGAATTTTCTATCTAATTCACAAATTACAATGGTAATAATGAGCTGCCAACTTCTATTTATAGACTTTTTGGCCCCCTTTTTGTCAGTTTTTGGACCCTTTTTGTCATTTTTTCTAGCTTGAAAATCATTCAGTATGGTTCTTGAGTTTCTTGGGGGATGTTATGATATGTGTTACTTTGGGTATTGGGAAAATTTTTGAGAGTTGGGTCATTTTTAAAAGGTCTTATGGTAAAAAGTTCATTTTTCCAACTTTGTGAATGTAAGATAGGATTCCACCTCCACTTGGTGCACCTTGTTATCTTTTTTCGCTTTTCCATAGGATCGATCCCACTGAATTGCAACATGGAACCCTCACTCCTACTTTAGAAGTGTTGTAATTTAGTGGTAGAGCCTACCTTCACATGGATTCCCTAGGTATATCCTAGTTTCATTTTGGTGTCCATGTCGTCACTAATGACTATAGGCTCGGGAGTCCTTATTATCATTTCCTGATTATGAGTTTGAGCCTCATTTGCATGATTCATTGTCACTCTCGACATCACCCTCGAGACTCCGCAAAACACAACATATCTTCTTTTAATCCCTTTTTATACCCTCTAAACATGAAAATATTGTCGAGCAATCTTGTTTCCTTTCACGCTCGCCAAGCTAAAATTCGAAGGCACGTCTGTCCAACAGTAGTTTACCCATTTTTCGGTCTGGATGGTCAAATGTATGAACAAAGGTATGCTCTAGGAGCCTCGTTTCTCTAGAAGAGTATTCTCAGGTATAAATTTAACCCTTTTTTGGGCCCGAGGGACTAAATTTACGAAAAAGGAACCCCCACCAAGTCCATAGTTAAGCTCTTTTCAGACTCCCTAAAATTGAAAAGATTGTCAAGTCAAATTGTTTCTTCACACTTGTTAAACTAGTCCAGAAGAACATCCTTTATAGAGTCCATAGTTAATCTCTTTTCAGACTCCTTAAATATGAAAATATTGTCGAGTGATCTTGTCTTTGTCACACTCATTAAAATGGCTTTGAATAAACATTTTTTCGGTGCTAGTTTACCCCTTTTTCGAACCGACTAGACTACCTTAGAGAAAGGTACCCCACTAGAGTCTCCTTTTACATTTTTTCAAACTCTCTAAAAACAAAAAATCGTTGAGCTTACCTTTTCTGGGATCGTTAAAATTACATTGAAGGACGTTATCATTGTGTCTTATTAATCACATTTTCATTTTTGCATATTTGGCCTAATTTCGGCTCCATGTTGCGCTCAACCGAACCATCTGAAGCATGCCTTTTACACAAGCATTGTAGCACTTTGCCTTTGCATATTGACACCTTGACCCATGGAGGATTTTTCCTAAGTGTCATTTTCCTACATATGTCCCCTTTCTCTAAACATCAATGTGTTCCTTTCACATGGAACTAATGTGTCTGCGACACTCGTTCCTCCTTTGTAACGTAGCATTCTTTTTTTCTTTTTCAAATTTTCCAAAATTATTGAAAAAGACAAAAATATCAAATATACCCCAAAAAGAGGAAGGGAAAAGTATTTTCTTTTTATTGACAGCACAATGAGTCTCCCTTGGACAAAGCACATCCTTTTTTTTGTTTGTCAAGCCCTAGGATTCAATACGACCTTAGGAATTTGTTCTTGCTACATAGAGTTGTGTCCTCCTCCGTTTGGTTACCTTTCCAAACATATGGAGAGTTTTCCTTACCTCCTTCATCTTGAACTTATGTCAACGCCATGCTACCCGAGTCTCATATTTTGTCATGCTTTCGTCCAAGGAAATTTTTACTAAACTTGAGTCATCTCTTCTGTAGTTTGTCTCTTGTCCTCATGCCCAGCCACCTCGAAAGACCAATCAAGTCCTTGTTAGAAATCAATGAATTTCTCCGCCTGATCACCAAGATCCTCTTGTCTGTTCCTAATGAGTCATCGAAGACCTCTAGGTAACGAAGTCATACATTGATATTACACTTCTACCATAGTTTTGAAGATTTTGAAGTTGTTGCTTGAGCTCTGAAGACCTCATATCCAACCATCAAGCGTCGTTGGCTTCTTGAATATGTATACTATACATGTATATCTTTTGATTTTTCGATGTATATCCCTTGTGTATTGCTCGTGGATACACTTTATATAGTTATATGACATGGATCTGTAGTGTATTTGATTGGCAACCATGATTTTATCCTGAGCATGGGTATGCCCACCTCGGTGAGACAAATTGTTATTTTGTAGATGGCACCTCTTGAACTTTGGTCCCTGGTCTCACTCACTTCGTACATTGGTGAAGATTTGTAATGCATTTCAGCCATCATATTCTCTTATGACCTCACACATTAGGGGTCATTTGTTATAACCCTAAATTGCACCAGACATGCATACCTGGCATTAGGCCATCTAACTTGCTATCTTTTCCAATCCATCATTGAACAGATCTTCTAAAAAACATTGTTTTGAAGGTGTATGCACCCTGCACCACTATTGCCCGTGTACACACACTTTTTGCACCACTAAAGCCCACGTATACTCACAAAATATATGAAAAATGAAAATTGCAAAGGGATACGGGTTTTTGGTCCGTTATTTAACTGTTTGACTGCCCATAGCCAGTCACCCCAACCGTTACTATATCTTTTGGACTATAAAAGAAGGGGTTGGGATCCCATTTCAGGAAGAAGAACAAGAGAATAGAAACTCTGCCCATTTTATTATTCCCCCTTTGCCCCAATATTTTGCAACCACATTGTGAGTTTGAGCCAAAATTCCCTTTTCTTTCATTGCAAGCCCTTGCAATTTCCCTAGAGAGAATTGAAGAGGATAAGGATATGTGGAAGAAGTTGGTGCATTATGAAGAGGATCCTAGGATCGAGTTTGAGGAGAAGTGTCGGTCTCATATTGTAAGTGACTTTTGTGAGATTAATATAAATAAGTACTTTTTCTATCCCGCCAAATGACGTCTTAAATATTTATGATTTGTTTACATTTCTTATTTATGATGTCTAACCCACTAATCCCAATACAGAATGCATTCTTGTAGTTTCTTGTTTGTCTTTTGGTGAATGCAGGTTGGCCTTGGGAAGAGATCTATAGTCGAGAAACAACCAAGCGCAAAGGGATCAACACTAGATATGGAGTTTAAGGTATTCCTATCAGATCCTTACACCTTTTCTTCTATGCATGATTATGGGGCAATGTTTGGATAGTGATTAAAAGTATGAGACTTTAGACGGTTAGTTATGCCTACACTTTAGAACCCTGGTGTAGTCCGTAGGGGGTTTTCCCACTTACATCAAAAAACATATTTCTATTAAAATGTAATTAGTAGAAGTGAATGAATTACAAACTTCCATGTTGGCACGGTTTAGAACCAAGAAACTAAGTCCCTTCCATTTGGGCCTCCACCACTTCAATCCTCCACCAAAGGAAAGCTCATATAAGAGAGACAATGATGTTATCAATCATGTAGGTAAGAGCCTGGTGGTTGAGCAATGTGTTCAGACTTAAAAGGATAAAGGGATGCAGACTCAATATGAAGTGAATAATTTCTCCAGAGTAACTTTTCTCTCAAAGTTGAATTCTTCTCCTCTTTTATATAGCTCGGATTTGGCCCATTTATAGGATTCAAGTAGAACTAAAGGGATGAGTCAGAATGTTTCCAGTATATTGAAGGTCAAGGATCATGGATTTCGTGACGTGACATGGAAACCTAGCACCATTTTTTAATTTTGGGCAAAAAACTCGATGTACACGGGCTGTAGTGGTGCAATTTGTGTATACTCATGTTGTATAATAGATAGGGCACATATATGTGAAAAAATAATGTTTTTAGCTCTGGGATTTGCAAAAAGGGACTTCAAGTCTGCATAGGGAAATGGAACAAGGAATTCTGAGGAAATTTTCATAGGGTGAGGCAAATATTTCTATAATAGATTCCCCCTAATGTGTGATGTGAGAGGAGTATCTGCGATGGTCGAAATACATTATAATACCCAGAAGTGGAGTAATGGGGACCCAATTGGACGAACTAGTTTCTCAAGAGAATATCACCATCTATACTGACTTTGCACACATGGCTTCCAATTTGAATTATACTGCAGATCCATGTGAAAATATACGAAACAGTAGTTCATGGTCGTGAGTAGGAAATACAAAGGAGGCTACATGCAAAAGGTTGTCATAGTCACGAACAAGACCTAATAAAACTAGTCTCAAAATCAATATGAATATATTTGTATAAAATGGAGTAGAATTTGATCTCCCATGATCAATGAAGTCACATAGGTACCAGTCCAATGAAAGATAGCAATAACTCAGGAAATTTGTGACTATGAACTGATGTCTTCAAGTCTTTTACACAGTCCGCCAAAGGTGAAATTCTACATCGTGTGAATAAAGGAGTTGATGTTGAACACAATGAGACTTCATTTGGTTATCGGTCATTAAGGTATACCGTTAACAAACACGAGACAACCTATCAATAATGAAAGTAGGTATCAAGGCACCAAGTACATTCTTGCAAGTGTGAATATAGGTGTTGGGGTCGAACACTTGAAAAATCCATCGATAAGGAGACATTGATGTATTCCCAACTATCGATGGTGAGAGAACCTACCACTAATGACTACAAGCCTCTAGGTACTCATAGGACTCTAGGTCTCGTCTCCAGAATAGATGGGTTGAAGTCAATGGAAGGAGACCTGCTGAAAGGAGAGAATTGAGGCATCTCTCATCATTCAGCATGAGGTACAAAGTAGGAGCTTGATGATTTGGAGGAAATTGGACGAAGAATATGTTCACGAACCAACGACCATGTGCATCTTTCGCGTGTGCCAGATGCAAGTGGTATACATACATACATACATACATATATATATATATATATATATATATATATATATATATATATATATATATATGTATGTATGTATGTATGTATGTATGTATGTATGTATGTATGTATGTATGTATGTATGTATGTACATATACATATACATATACATATACATATACATATACATATACATATACATATACATATACATATACATATACATATACATATACATATACATATACATATACATATACATATATATATATATATATATATATATATATCAAAATAATTCAATGTCATCAACACTTGTACCTCCCATATATTAAATAATATGATATTCTTAAGTTTTAAAAATTATACATACAATAAGTCAACTATTTGTCCCAAAATAAAATATCATATGTCCATAAATAAACATTGTCATGACATAAGTTAAAAGAGATGGGGTTTTTCTTCTTAAAATAACTTTTTATTTCTTTCATTCCTTCAGAAACATCTGGTTTAACATTTAGTACATCCTCGAGAAAACACTTTTTCTCTTCATACTTAATTGTCTCTAGATGCATGTTTTTACGAGGAAAAATATCTCTATGGCTAGGGGTAAACCACAACACACAAAAATGATTGCAGAAATACATTCTAATCCTAGGTATGTTATATAAACAAATATGCTAACAAGACAAGATAAAGGGCCTACCTCTTCCATACATTCGATGAAGTCCATCGTTGAGAACTTGACTCAAAGCAATACACCTCCAAATTGTCCTCAAAAAACAAGAAACACAAGCATATGGTGATAATATATAATGTTAGCACATTCAATAGCATAATCCATCAACATTCATAACAAATATGCCCATGGAATAAAAATTCAAATATTTGCAAGATATTAATTGGACGAGAAAAGAGTATTTCTATTAAAAGGTAATCAACAGAAGTGAATGAATTACAAACTTCCATGTCGGCACGGTTCATAACCGAGAAACTAAGTCTCTTCAAGTTGGGCCTCCACCACTTCAATCCTCCACCAAAGGAAAGCTAATATAATAGAGACAATGAGGTTCTCAATCATGTAGGTAAGAGCTTGGGGGCTAAACAATGTGTTCAGACTTAAAAGGATAAAGGGATGCAGACTCAATATGAAGTGAATAATTTCTCTAGAGTAACTTTGCTCAAAAAGTTGAATTCTTCTCCTCTTTTCCATAGATCATATTTGGCCCATTTATAGCCTTCAAGTGGAACTGAAGGGCCGAGTTGGAACATTTCTAGTATATGGAAGGTCAATGATCATAGATCTCGTGACGTGACATGGAAACCTGACACCATTTTTTAATTTTGGGTACAAAACCCGATGTACACAGGTTGTAGTGGTGCAAACTGTGTATACGGATGTTGTATAATATATAGGGAACATATATGTAAAACAATAATGTTTTTAGCTCTGGGATTTGCAAAAAGGGACTTCAAGTCTGCATAGGGAAATGGAACAAGGCATTCTGAAAACATTTGCATAGGGTGAGGTAAATATTTCTATAATAGACTCCCCCTAATGTGTGAGGTGAGAGGAGTATCTGCAATGGCCGAAATACACTATAATACCTAGAACTGGAGTAATGGGGACCCAACTGGATGAACTAGTTGTTCATGAGAATATTACCATCTATATTGAATTTTCACACATGGCTTCCAATTTGAATTATACTACAGATCCATGTGAAAATATACCAAACAGTTGTTCATGGCCATGAGTAGGAAATACAAAGGAGGCTACATGCCAAAGGTTGTCATAGTCACGAACAAGGCCCGATAAAACCAGTCTCAAAATCCATATGAAGATATTTGTATACAATGGATTAGAATTTGATCTCCCATGATCATTGAAGTCACATACGTACTGGTTCAATGAAAGCTAGAAACAACTTAGGAAAGATGCGACTATGAACTGATGTCTTCAAGTATTATACACAATCCGCCAAAGGTGCAATTCTACATTGTGTGAATAAAGGTGTTGATGTTGTACACAATGAGACTTTGTTTGATTACCGATCATTAAGGTATACCATTAACAAACAAAAGATGACCTATCGATAATGAAAGTAGGTATCAAGGAACTGAGTACATTCTTGCAAGTGTGAATAGAGGTGTTGGGGTCAAGCATTTCAAGAATCCATTGATCAGGAGACATTGATGTATTCCCAATTTTCGATGGCAAGAGAACCTGCCACTAATGACTGCAAGCCTCTAGGTAATCATAAGACTCTAGTTCTCGTCTACATAATAGATGGGCTGAACTTAATGGAAGGAGACCCATTGAAAGGAGAGCATTGAGGCATCTCTCATCATTCATCATGAGGTACAAAGCAGGATCTTGATGATTTGGATGAAATCAGATGAGGAATATGTTCATGAACCAATGACCCTATGCATCTTTCGCGTGTGCCAGATGCAAGTGGTATATATATATATATATATATATATATATATATATATATATATTCAACTACAATAAATAAATAGAATCCATCAAAATAATTCAATGTCATCAACACTTGTACCTACCATATATTAAATAATATGATATTCTTAAGTTTAAAAAAATATACATACTATAAGTCAACTATTTGTCCCAAAATAAAATATCATATGTCTAGAAATAAACATTGTCATTACATAAGTTAAAAGAGATGGGGGTATTTCTTCTTAAAATAACTTTCTATTTCTTTCTTTCCTTCAGAAACATCTGGTTTAACATTTAGTACATCCTCGAGAAAACACTTTTTCTCTTCATACTTAATTATCTCTGGATGCATGGTTTTATGAGGAAAAATCTCTCTATGGCTAGGGGTAAACCACAACACATAAAAATGACTGCAAAAATCGAATATAATATCAAGTACGCTATATAAACAAATATGATAACAAGACAAGATAAAGATGCTACCTCGTCCAAAAATTTGATGAATTCCACCGTTGATCACTTGAATAAAAAAAATACACCTGCAAATTGTCCTCAACAACCAAGAAATGAAAGAATATGGTGATAATATATAATGTTAGCATAATCCATCAACATTCATAACAAATATTCCCATGGAATAACAATTCGAATATTTGCAAGATATTAATTGGACGAGAAAATAGTATTTCTATTAAAATGTAATCAACAGAAGTGAATGAATTACAAACTTCCATGTCGGCACTGCTCAGAACTGAGAAACTAAGTCCCTTCTAGTTGGGCCTCCACCACTTCAATCCTCCACCAAAGGAAAGATCATATAAGAGAGACAACGAGGTTATCAATCATGTAGGTAAGATCTTGGGGGTTGAACAATGTGTTGAGACTTAAAAGGATAAAGGGATGCAAACTCAATATGAAGTGAATAATTTCTCCATAGTAAATTTTCTCTCAAAGTTCAATTCTTGTCCTATTTTTCATATCTCGGATTTGGCTCATATATAGCCTTCAAGTGGAACTGAAGGGCCGATTCAGAACGTTTCTAGTATATTGAAGGTCAAGGATCATGGATCTCATGACGTGACATGGAAAACCAACACAATTTTTAAATTTTGGGTAAAAAACACGATGTACACGGGTTGTAGTGGTGCAACCTATGTATACGCATGTTGTATAATATATAGGGCGTGCATATGTGAAAACATAATGTTTTTAGATCTAGGATTCACAAAAAGGGACTTCAAGTCTGCATAGGGAAATGTAACAAGGCATTCCGAGAAAATTTGCATACAGTGAGGAAAATATTTCTATAACAGATTCCCCCTAATATGTGAGGTCATAGGAGTATCTGCGATGGCCAAAATACATTATAGTACCCGGAAGTGGAGTAATGGGGATCCAACTGGACGAACTAGTTTCTCATGAGAATATTACCATCTATACTAACTTTGTGCACATGGATTCCAATTTGAATTATATTGCAGATCCATGTGAAAATAAACCAAATAGTTGTTCATGGCCATGCATAGGCAATAAAAAGGAGGCTACATGCCAAATGTTTTCATAGTCATGAACAAGGCCCAATAAAACCAGTCTCAAAATAAATATGAAGATATTTGTATACAATGGAGTAGAATTTGATATCCCATGATCACCGAAGTCACATAGGTACTGGTCCAATGAAATATAGAAACAACTCAGGAAAGTTGCGACTATGAACTGATGTCTTCAAGTATTCTACACAATCCTCCAAAGGTGCAATTCTACATTGTGTGAATAAAGGAGTTGATTTCGAACACAATGATACTTTGTTTGATTACTAGTCATTAAGGTATACTGCTAAGAAACACGAGACAACCTATTAATAATGAAAGTAGGTATCAAGGTAGTGAGTACATTCTTGCAAGTGTGAATAGAGGTGTTGGGGTCAAACACTTTAAGAATCCATCGATTAAGAGACATTGATTTAATCACAATTGTTGATGGTGAGAGAACCTGTCACTAATGACTGCAAGCCTCTAGGTACTCATAGGACTCTAGGTCTCATCTCTAGAATAGATGCATTGAAGTTAATGGAAGGAGACCCACTGAAAGGAGAGAATTGAGGCATCTCTCATAATTCAACACAAGGTACAAAGTAGGAGCTTGATGATTTGGAGGAAATCATATGAAGAATTTGTTCATGAACCAATGACCTTGTGCATCTTTCGCATCTACTAGATGCAAGTGGTACATGAAAAATACCTTCTGAATAGAAGCCAATAAGGAAACCTATTTTTAAAGGAGAGGAAACCACCAATAAGTCTAATGTCATCCAAGACACCCTATGAATTCCAATGTGTGAATATATTTCTTGTCTTCGAACACAAGGGAAACCACCCAGTCAGTGACCAATGGTGAAATGTCAATTGTGAGGTTCAAGGTTACCTACCAATGATGAAAGTAGGATCAGGGTGCACAATAGGACTACAAAATCATGTATGGCCGACATGCAAAGTCAAGAGTTGTTGGCACAAGGGCAGACCCAGGGTTCAATGCTTCAATAATGCACCAAAAAAACCCTAACTACTGGCCCTTTCGGCAGGTGAAGTATCACTCGAGGTAGAAGAAGGGGGGGTTACAGGACTCAGGTGTCTATAACCAATCTGGGACATATATATGTGATAATAACAGTTCACAAAGTATTCTAGCAACACTTATAAGGTGATATGCATTAATTCATTAGCTTCATCAACATCACAGAACAAACCCTAAGATAGATCGACACAGTAAATAAAGATTAAGCACTTCAATCGTTTATCACATAGCACTGAGTTAGATATAACATTCATTCATCCTTAACACAACTAAAGAACTAAGAATCAAAAAATATATCTAACATACATAATAAGAAAAGCACTGATCATATTCATAACATAACCAACAAAGAACAAACCAAACCAAAGACACAAGATATACATGATTCACCCCAGTGTGGGGCTATGCCCACCAACTGCTTTGTTTTCTTTATTATTCTTCAATCTCTTACATTGATCTGCTCATGTGCACTAAGCCACAAAGCCAGGCTTCACATCAGATAAGAGATATGTGCACTGCACACCAGATCGTCCTTCCCAAAACTAGGTCAAGGAACATAGCCAACTTATCTATTGAGCGTAGAGCCTTACATACACATTATGTTGCACAAAGAAACTCAGAACTACTCGCACTTAGCCTCTTTTTCCACTCTCTATTTTCTCCTTTCTACATTACATTCTTACTTATTTATACTTTTACAATAAGGCCTAATCATGGGTAAACCCATGGGCCGACATCCCATAACCCATTAAAAAATCCCTAAGGAACCCCTTGTTGGGTCCACATAGCCCGCAAAATCAGTGAGATCCGCGATCTCAGCTCTGCCTAGGCGCTCCATCTTTGACCAAGCTGTCGAAGTCCAAAAAGTGGTCAAACCTAACCAAGGTTTCCTCAAAACTTGGTCGAGGGCCAACAGGCTCCTAACACTCACCTGTGACTCATCCCGAGTCATTCAAGTTTGTTCAATGCCACTTTTAAGGCCTCGAGCTTCACTCAAGATGCCTCGACTTGTTTCTTCGCCTGAGCCTCCTTCTCAATGAGCTCTTGGATAATTTTCTTTGTAACAAACGTTGTTCTGTTGTCGTAACCACTTGGTCCATTTGCGATCCTTTTCCTTAAAATTCTTCAAAAACCTTGCAGGCTTCATCTTGCACAGGTTCTAGATTATGCACGACTTCCATTACCCTACCTTGGAAAGTAGTAATCTGTTGTTATACTGTGCGTTGTTCCTGGGACCTCTTCATTCTTTAAACTATGGTGAACAACTTCATCTGTGCCTAAATGAAGAAGGCATGTTGTTGCACCTCATGTAACTGTGCATCCAATTTCATTAGCTCCAGATCTTATGCGAGGTGTTCATATGTATGCGGACTTCTATCGCTTAACTTTTTTCATTCTGAGGTGAGGGATTTGATCCTTACTACTGTGTTCTTAGCGGCTTCCTCCCTCTGGTCACTCACCTCCTGTGGGGTGCTCGATACTGCTTGGATCTCCAACTCTGTTATCCTCACTTGAAGTTGTTGGATGGTCACAATGAACTTCGCCACTTGAACCTCGACCAACTCTTGTTCCTCCTGTGTCAAGCCTAGCATAAAGTAACATGCTTTATTCACTGCTTATTTGACCATAATCTTCTCTGTGGGCAACTGGTCTTTTTCTCTCTGTAGCTTCACTTTGTCCTCCTAGAGCATCACCTGAAACTCTTCTCTCTCATTTTCATAGGCAGTTACACAGTATTGTGCTACTCGTAATTTATCTAAGACTTCATCTTTCTCTTGTTTCAAGGATTATGTAGCCTTCTCCTTTCATTCTTGGAATTTTTGAAGTTGATCCTCTGTTGCATCTGCAAGTCTTCATAATTGGGCTAGTTCATCCCCCAATTCTACAATCTGTGACAAGGAAGGCATAGTAGGTACTGCATGGATCAATTGAATAGCTTGTTGTATTTCCTTCAGTTTCTTTTTGACCCTTTGTTACACATTATTTTCGTCATCCCTATGATCGTTAATGATGTAAACCTATATGTTTCCTTCAGAGAGGTCAGTGGCCTGAGTTCCTGAAGAGAGAAGGGAGAAGAACTTTTCCTGAGAAAATAAATTGCTTTTTCCTATGTAAAAACCTTATAAAAAGGGAAGTTCGCAGGTTGCTATATAGGCAGGGTGCGAGAATGACCCATTCTCATAGGTTGCACTATAGCCAGGGTGTGAGGTGTTCACAGGTTTCTCTATAGCTAGGGTGCGAGAATTCCAGCACGTGGGAAAAATGAGCGTTTTCTCGAATCTTCTAGAAGGAGAAGCTTCTATGGTGAGGTGGCATACGAATGGTTTGGATCTTACTCGCTTTCATGATTTAGTGGGATCATCCTAACCTCCTCACCTTATCCTCTTCAACTTATAAAAGGAGAGGAGTTCTCATGGAGAAAGTTAGCTTTTGTTAGCTTTTGTTAACTTGGGTTAGCTTTGTTGATTCTTGAGCTTGTTAGCTTTGATTTGGTTAGAGTGGCTTTGAGATTTTCTTTGTCAAGATAGATTGTGAGTAGCTATAAGATCTATGCTTTCAGAATCCTTGGAGCAAGAAGTGTGTGGGGAACGAAGGATAGTTGGAAGGGACCTTATGACATCAAGGCCATGGTTGTAATCTCTCTTTCACATTTAATATGATACAGTAATATGATTCTTTCCCATAAATATATGTCTTCTTTATTGTATAACTCCTTGATCATATACATAGATTAACTGTTGAATATATTAAGTTGTTTTCACTTTGATTGGTTTGAGCTATCTTGGTCTACACTGCGCAAGAGAATTGTAGCGAAATTGGAACAACAGAGACCCAAGGAAGCGATCATACGGTATGTTCATGATTCTTGCCTCCTAGTTCATTCAATAGTCTAAGTCTAGGGAAAGAGTATTATTCTGTCTTGTTTTGTTCTAGATCCAGGTGGATCTAGGGAGATCGATTTGTGTCCGCACTTATGGATTTATCCAATAACAAAATTGGCGACTCCACTGGGGAATGGATTGTTTCCTAGTTAGTCTAGTTTCCCTTGCCTTGATTGCTTGTTTTCTGGTCTTTGAGTCTGTGGGAGATCCATAAGACTCTCTGGATTTGAAATTTCACTCAATTTTTTTGTTCTTTTTCTAAATTTTGTGTTTACAGACATTCTCGCACTGTACCCTTTAGTGGCCTGCGAGAATCGTCTGAGTTCGCACCCTACTGTGTAATCCAGTGTGAGGTGTTCACACCCTACCTGTGTCTAGCCTTCGAACTTCACTAATGTTCGCACTGCACCCTATAGCTAGGCTGCGAACCCATTTGAAATTTGTGTTTGGAATTAGGATATCCTATTTTTTGATATGCAGTTTTGCTTTGATTAGCTGGATTGAACTTTTGGAGCCTATATTGATATGTTTATAGTCTTCTTGACATTCTTTGAGTTTCTTATAGCCATATTTTCTTTGTTTGGTTTTGAAGGATTAGTCTCTTGCTTTGAGTGTCTTTCAATTACAAAGCATGTGTTTTCTTTAGAATTATTTAGGGAAAGATCAGATTTCTTCTGAATAGTTCACTTTAAAAGAGAATTTTTAGTTTGGGTTTCTTTGTTTTAAGAAAGTTCATTATTTCTTTTAGTGAAATTTTTGAAACAAAAAGATTTATTTTCTTGCTTTAGATTGGGGGCATCGTTGCATTTGAAGTAGCGAAATTGCATGATTGATATTGATGAGTGCGGAAAATTTTTGGGACATCATGCATATGGGAATGATAAATGTTTTCTCCTTCTTGTAGCATAGCTTTCATCGAAATGAAATGATTGCATCTTCATATCTTTGCATAATTTTCGAGTCGGTCAAAACACCATATGGTCCACGCCATCTTCCTTTTGAGTAACAACAACCATAAAATAAAGCGCTTATAAAAATTGATTAGACATTTTTATCTGTTCTGGTAGCAAACCTACATTAGATTAGTTGTAGGGATTTGGAATAGGTGTGAAAGATAACTTTCCAAAGATGCAAACAAACACAATATCTTGTGATAGGGAGAGTTAAATCCACTTACTACATACTGTTCTGGGAAGCCCTTCTCACACAAGGGTCAAGCACTAGGTTGCATTGGTGTTGGAAGAGTTAATCACCCTGCTTTGTTGACATCAGTGTAGAGATTGCATGTATTACGGGGATCACTCGAAGGTATACCCACAATGATGAGTGGAAGCCTTTTGAGTTGATTTCGGGCTAGATACCCTGCCCTTGCGTGTGGATCAGACTGTTGACTGTCCCCCCAGGATTTATTGTTGTTGGTAGTAGCCTTAGTGGCCTATCTTTCTAGGTTATTTACATGAGGTGACTGTGGAGGGGCAAGTCTTCATGGTACCTAGAATCGACGTTGGCCAAACTCACTCGAGCTCCTTGGAGGGTATACCCACGATTATGTGTGGGAGCTTGCACCAGGGTGTAAGTCCGTTAAGTAGGTCGTCATTGTAACTTTTCCACCCGCTCTATCTCAGCCCCTTCTTACTTTGTTCCCGCGACATTGGATTTCATCACCAAGTAGTGCGTTCATTGTGAGAAGCTTTTGTTTGTTTGCTTGCTTCCTAGATTTTTAGTGTGTGCTGCTTGTTTTCCCTAGTGGACTCTAGATTGGATTTTTGTTTTTCATGGAATCAATTCCCAAAATGACCAATGAAGGAACCTCTGCTCCAGGGGAACCTTTTGTTTTTCCTTCTTACGGAAACATTGGTCCTCCTCACATCGCTACTTTGAGCCTTCCACGTCTCACAATTGGATTTCCGGTATGGTTATTTTCCACTCATGTAATCCCGAATGCAGTAAGTGCTTCAGTCGTAAGCACTTCGCCCCAAGAACATCAACCTCATGTTGATCCTTCATCGTCTTCACCAGTAAGGTCTTCTTCACCTTCTTCGCTTGCAAGGTCGCCTTCCATTCCATCTTCTTCGTCGAGTGAAAGTTCTGAAGCTAGTAACTCGGTGAATAAGAAGAAGAAGAAAAGGAAGAATAAGAAGAAGAAAAATAAGAAAGGATCCAAACTTCCAACCACTGTCAAACATGTTGGAAAACAACCAGTTACTGTTAATCGTACTGGGAGTGTTGATGATGTCAAGATCACCCAAACAACCCGTAAGCCCAAGTACCCTTGCAGGCTTTGTAAGGGTAGCCATCTTCGCAAGGATTGCCCTGGTCTACCCAAGGTTATAGAAGTATGGTCTACACATCCTCGCCAACCCATGTCGTTAGCCTCTGAACAACATGCTGATGACCCCCCATCAATCAATCATGATACTGTTGGGAAGAAGAAAAGTAGAGTCAAGTTCCCATGTATGTTATGAAAAGGGAGTCATCTCACTCACCTTTGCCCTCGTATGGATGAAGCCTAGAAATTAATGGAAGACATGACTGTTTCACAGCCTCAACTTCCAACTGCTTATCGCAAGCTTTCTCTCACCCCACCTGTAATTGATGGAATGATCAATCCGGTTCCCCTGTCGGTCAGTCCGGTTGATCAAGTGGTCAATCTGGTCACGTCTTTGGATGAACTAGTAGACCAAGTGGTTGATCCGATCCCATCCTCGGTCAACTCCACTCTCCCATTAGAGAGTGAAACCCAAGTGGTCGATCCGTTTCCACCTGTCGACCCCATTCTCCCCGTGGAGAATGAAACCCAAGTGGTCGATCTGATCTCTCCATCGGTCGATCCTACTCTTCCGCTAGAGAGTAAACCCAATACTGCCCATGTTTTTATCGTTGATACAGACTTGCCCGTGCAGAGGGGTATTCCTCCTTCTCCCGTAGGACCCCCTCCAAGTAATGAGGCCATCCGTTTTGATTGGGATGTACTAACTAGACCTCGTCTTCCCTCTTACGTTCCTTTCCAGATTACAGTACAGGTTTGTGGTCGGGACGTTACCAAAACATTGATAGATGAAGGTTCGTCTGTTAGTATTTTGTCCTCTATTGCTTGGAAAGCTTTGGGTTGTCCTCTGCTTGCGCCGATTACGCAGAATCTGTTAGCTTTTAATAGAAGAACTAGTCAACCTTTAGGGACCCTTCCTCAGTTTCCTGTAACCTTGGGAGGGAAAATTGTCTTTATTGACGTCATGGTAGTCCAAGACCCCTTGGATTTCTCTTTACTCCTTGGGCGAGATTATGTATATGCCATGAAAGCTACTGTGTCTACTCTTTTTCGTGTGATATCTTTCCCTCACGAAGGACGGGTTGTGACTGTTGATCAAATTTCATTCATTGACCCTGCCTGGATTGCTTCCCTGAATGGTTCTTGTATGCAGACAGTATCGCCCCCACCACAGGTCAATTATGTGGCGTTGTCACCCATGGCTTCAACTTCTGATGACTTAGATCCAGTAGTTGACATGGTGATCTCTTCGATAGGGTTGTTAGATTCTGATCTCTTTACTCTTGTCGCGACCCTCGACATGGTGTCCTTCCAGAGTGTGTTTCTTCCTTCCAATGAAGACCTCTTGGAAGCCATGACTGATTTTTGTCCCTTGACATGGTGTCCTTCCAGAGCATTGTCCTCTTGGAATCCATGATCAAGAAAAGAGTTTCTGAGGATAGTTTTTGCGTCTCTGAGGCAACCTCATTAAAAAATGAAATAAAGGTTCTTGAGCATAGTTTTCTAATTTCAAGCTCGTTAAAAAATGAAACCACTTGAGGATAGTTTTC
>ML776713.1:42035-54050 GCA_009831015.1 Picea engelmannii | reverse complement strand
TCCCATCTTATCACAATGATAGCATTGTATAGATGAGAGATCTCATCCCTTGCATTGTCCTTTCTTCTGAAAATTTCTTGAATGAGATTCTTGGTTGTTGAACTTGTTTGATGGTTGCGGTTCTCTATGAGATTCCCTTTTGAAGTAGGGTTTCTTCCTTCCTCCTTTTGTATGAGTAGTTAGGGCTTGATCATTATCCCTTGCTAGCAGTACTTCACGGTTGTCTACCCTTGTCTCTTCTTGGGTGCATTCTTCCCATAGGCTTTCAAACTGTAGTTTTTCCTTTCTGTCGCATACTGACTCGATGAAGGTATCCTAAGGTATTGCAAGACCATTTAGGGCGGTTATTACAAATTTTTCTTTGTCTATGGTGTCTCCAATCTCTTTCAACTATTTTTTTATTTCGGAGATTCGGGAGAAATATTCTTGAATCATTTCTCCTTTCTACATCTTGGTATTCTTCAACTGAGTTCTGATATTCATCTTTCAGTTGATTTTCTTTCATTCATATAGTTTTCTTAGAGCATCAAACATCTCCTTTGGGGTTTTATTTGATGATACATATGGGATTAGGTGGTCTTTGATAGAATCTGTAATGATTCTCTGAGCCCTGATTGAGTCCTTCTGATGCCTCGCTTTCTCTACGGCATCTTCAGGTTCCTCCACTTCTTCTTTGATAAATCTTGATAGGTTATTCTCTGCAAGGATCATAATGATCCTATACTTCCAAGCACGGAAGTTGTGTATGTCTTCTAATTTCTCAACAAGCTTTGTGCTTGCAGACATCTTGTACTTTCGGCAACAAAAATAACCAACAATTGAAAGTGATCGAAATCAAATTTTGACCTTACCAGGAGGTGCGCTTGGCTGAGGCGAGTAGCCTGGTGTCCTTAGATCTGAGAAAATCCAAATTTTACCCCATCAAATCTGATCTATGGATTTCTGGACTGGTGCTTTCGGTACTTCTGGTACTCTAGTACTTCTGGTACTTCTGGTACTAGTTTTCTGGTACTTCTTGTACTCTGGTGAAACTAGGGTTTGACTTTCCAGGAGATCTATCCACTGAAAAGGTGTGCTCTAGGTGCCAAATTGATCCTAGGGGGAGGGCGCAACTTTCTAGGAGGTTAAGGGGCTGAAGAGAGATACTTTTTCAAAACCCTAATTTGCAGGTGCTGCAACAGTGACGTTTTTCCTCTTGCAAATAATGATTTCTTCAGGTTGGCTCTGAAACCATGTTAATGTTTATGCCATTATTATAGTTCTTTTCATTTCAATAGATAAGAGCATAATAAGAACAATATCACTGAGAAATACACATTCACAAGAGACACAACATTTATCCTGGAAAACCCTCTAGGGGAAGAAAACCCAACAAAAACTTCCTTATCATAAATAGCTTATACAATGTTCAAGAGATAACTCAAACCAATATAGAAAGTCCTCCCCAAGATATTCACCACTCTTCTTCTCCTCTCTCTGGTAATTGCAACTTGCCTCATAAGAGAAATGAGCAAGTGAGTTGTGTGTTTGAAGTGAGGTGCTAGCCTCTTATTTATATCATACTGGCACCCGTGAAAGGTCACAACTGGCAGGGCCGACCTCTGACTCTGGGTGGGTAAACCCACCTTTAATTAATTATGGGTCTTCCATTATAACTGTTGGGGCTGACTTCTTATTATGTCCTTTGTAATTGTCTGATGACCAATCCACAAAAGGGGATTTGGTCCTTATACAATTACCTACATGATTAATCCTCAATGGGGATTAATCCAATAACAATAATAATAATAATGACATGATTAATCCGCAATGGGGATTTGATCCAATAATAAAATAATAATAAGAATGATCTTCGCAATTACATTATTTCAACAAGAAATAGGTACAAGGAATTCCTCCGACCAATCCTTCGTGATATGCTACAGGTATTCATCTGTCATCTTGTAATATTATTGTAACTCTTCCTTTCTCTCATATCTGCGCGTAGTGATATAGATAAAATTTCAATCTACACAGAACTTGGTTATTGGTCTATACTGGTGCAAGGTGTGTGGTGTCATGCATGGAAATGCTTCAATGGAAACCTTCAATTGCTGATAATATGCATGGAAAACATAGTTTGACTACCATTGCTTCAACATGTCATTGGTGTACCAAAAGGTAGAAAACCTAGTGGCCAATGAATCTGATGGTTCAATCTCTAGAAAGGTGGCTCCTTTAGGCATTTTCCAAGCGACAAATGCCATCAACACAATCATCCAGCTAAAGTGTAATTTGTATCCATGATCCTGATCTTCGCAACATTATTTCTTGAGTTCATTGATGAGGTAACTCACACAATTCATCTGAATGCCCTCCACACATTTTCCTATGAGGTCCACCATGAACCCGGTGACTTGTGTGGGGCGGTTCTTTCTTATGAGCTTGCCAGCTATGAGTTGGAAAGCAAGGCACACTGCACCATCCTGGATAGAGGCTATCTTGTAGCCTCACTTTCCCTTTTCAACGTCACCATAAGCCTCCTTGATGTGTTGTGTTAGGGGGAAGTCTGAGGCCTTCCCTAGATAAAACTGCTAAGGGTCAGGTCCCTTCATGCTTAATCCTGTAATCAAGTGGATTAGCGTCGGATCCACAGTAATCTGTTAGTTTAACCATAGGTATCTTCCATGGTAGCATGAAAAGAGGATTTTAACGCAAGAATTAATGTCTTGGTGACGACCAAAAAGGGGAATATTCATCACATTTATCACAGTGGACTACTACATCTCCTTAAGACATGGTTGGAGACCAGGCAAGGATTCTTACCAGTTGTCTTTGTCAGGTATCGGTGGGGTGCGATCATAGCATAGTTGTTTTTTTCACCAAGATTAAAGTCATTGTTCTTCAGTAGTGGGATTTGTCCTAACTGACTCTCAACTATGCATATTCCTTTTGGGATATATGCGGTGATCAAGGTGTACTCATAGTCTCATGGGATGTTGTCATGGTTAACCATGCTAGCCAAAGGTGGGATATAGTATGGTAAGAACGACGAGATCGTATTTGCATTAGCTAGATTGCTGCAATGCTTACTTCGGTGCTCAGTCACGGGGTTAACACGACCAGAACGTCATCTAGTCAAAGGGGAATCCTGTAGTCCCCTAGTCGACGATGCCTGTACTCCTTCAGATAATGGTTTATCATCCATGAGATTCTTGAAGATATCCTCAAAAGACTTATCTATCTCAGTAGGTTTGCCCAACATTCTCACTGTTAAACAAACGGGTCGGGGTAGGCGAACGGATAAGTAGAAAAATGGGCAATGACATCTAGTTTCTAATAACACATCTTGACACACATTCAATTCTATATTAGCTCAGTTAATAACGGGTGGAAAAAAGCATTTTTGGCATATATTTCGGTAGGTTAAATAATTGGGGCCTCGTAACGGATTCTTCCAACGGGAAGGAATGCTTCCATCAATGCGAATATGTCCGTCATGGCATGGTATCAATGTCCCAAAAGCGGTCCATCCACCTATAAATGTGTTTCCTAGCCATTCTGGAGTGTCATTCTAATGGTTGGGGCACCTCCAATGGTCATATAGCTTTGCCAGGGCAAAGTCCCATTCTGCGTGGTATTGTTGTTCCAACGAGGTTCAAATCCTGCGAACCTGCCTCCTGTGAGGTTTCAGTCTGTGAAGTATTCCATATGTTCTTTGTAGCTTCCTGTAGCTTTTCTATCTTGGCTTTCTTTTTATTGATCTTCCTTTCCTTATTCCCTATAATCTGAGTCTCTCTAACAGTTTATGGAATCCTCTTTCCATTCTTATTCTTATCTTCTCTTAGTGTGGTGACTTCGCATTGTTGATGTGCTCTCAAAGGGTTCAAATTTAATATCCCTTCTCTTATTAATTTTAGGGTGGGTATTCTTATTTCTTGCATGGATAGGTCCTTCAAACCTTCTTGTGTTATTTCAACCTTGACAACTAATACTATTTCCTTCTGTTTCTTCGACTTATCTTCTCGTTATTCTATTAGTCGATCTAAATCCCTTAGTTCTTGATTTTTCTTTTCTGTAGCTTCTTCCTCTTCTTTCCTTCTGATATAATCCTTCTCAATCCAAGTCTTTCCTAACAAAAGTGGGAAAGGGGCATTGTTCTCAAAAAACTTAATAACTTCAAATTCCTCTTCAGTCGATGTTCGATGGATAATAATAGGTACATTAGTAACTCTTCCACATAGGCTTATCATCTTACCTTTAAATAAGCCTATCCTTCCTAATCAAGGTACCATAGTAGGCTTTCCCAAAATTTCCCAAGTGCCTTCTGTAATAATATTCACTTGTGTCTCTTCATCCAAGACACAGTCTATGTTGAAGTCTTCTATTCTTGTACTTATGTGTTGTTTTACTTTCGGGATCTATGGTAAGATGACATCTTTGTAATCATTCATTGTTTCTTTCAATTGTGATAACATAGTCTGAGCCTTCTATGATTCTTTGTCTTTATTATTCTCTAACATGCTCTTAGTCTCTTTACTTTCTTCATAGTTTTCTTGTCTTATGTTCATCCTTTCAACTTTAGCAATCATCCTTGGACAATCCTCAACCTCATGACCGACAATTTTATAACAAAGACAAATAGGACATGTACTAGGGAATTCCTTAGCAATATGTCCTGGTCTTCTACAATTATAACATAGTGTCAATCCTCTTTTTATTTTATATGTTCCCCAACCTCTTCTTTACGTCGCACTAGGATCACAATGTTGGACCTGTAATCTGCAAAAATTCTTTCTAGGTTCCTGCATCCACTTATTAGTCCAAAAATTATTTCTATGCATAGGAATAACATATCTTTCTTCATTTCTATTAGATTTACTTATATCAACTCTTTCTTTCAATTGTGCCCTAGCTTTCAGACTAGGATATAATCTATTAAACATACTTAAATTCATTCTTTTGGAACATTTTTTTATTTTTTTACTTATCTTACTCTTATCAAATCATAGACCTTTACCTCTTTTCTTCAGACTGGGTTTCTTTCTTAGCACAAAGCTTCACAAGTCAAGTAGAGTACTTCTCACTACAACAACAAATCTGTGCACATAGATTCTCTTCTCTTTACTTCAGTTCGCAACAATCACAGTTTCAGGTCCTAGCAACATAACCATTTGTTGGCACAGGGGCAGACCTAGGGTTCAACTCTTCAACAATGCACCAACAAAACCCTAACTTTCAGCCCTTTTGACAACATCTATGAAGTAGGAGAAGTGTCACCTGAGGTAGAATCAAGGGGGGTCGCAAGACTCAAGTGTTTGTAACTAAGTTGGGACACAAATTTGTGATAATAACACTTCACAGAGTATTCTAGCAACACTTAGAAGGTGACATGCATTAATTCATTAGATTCATTAACATCGTAGAACAAACCCTAAGATAGATCGAAGCAGTAAATAAATATTAAGCACTTCAATCATTTATCACATAGCACAAAGTTATATCTAACATTCATTCATCCTTAACACAATTAAATCTCTAAGCATCAATATATCTATCTAACATACATAATAAGAAAAAAAATGAGTGGATTCATAACATAATCAACAGAGCACAAAGAAAAACAAAGACACACGATATACATGGTTCACCCTAGTGCGGGGCTACATCCACCAGCTGCTTCATCTTCTTTATTATTCTTCAATCTCTTACATTCATCCGCTCATGTGCACTAAGTGACAGAGCCAAGCTTCGCACAAGACAGGAGATCTGCGCACTGTGCACCAGATCCTCCTTCCCAAAACTAGGTCAAGGCACAAATCCAACTTCTCTATTGAGAACAGAGCCTTACATACACATTATGTTGCACAAACCAACTCAAAACTACTTGCACTTAGCCTCTTTTTCCACTATCTATTTTCTCCTCTCTACATTACATTCTTACTTATTTATACTTTTACAATAAGGCCTAATCATGGGTAAACCCATGGGCCGACATCCCATAAACCATTACAAAAACCCTAAGGAACCCCTTTCTGGGTCCACATAGCCCACAAAATTGGTCATATCCATGATCTCAGCTCCGCTCGGTCACTCCATCTTCAACCAGGCTATCAAAGTCCAAAAAATGTTCAAACCTGACCAAGGTTTCCTAAACACTTGGTCGAGGGCCAACAAGAGTTCCGAGGAATGGCTGAACTAGGTTGATATACATCCTTTGAACAAGAGCATGAGATAGATGGGAGACTCCGACATCATAGAATCAATCATGAACATTTGAGATGGAGGAGGCATAAATCAAACTCTCCATAGGGACTAGAAGAGTAACCAATCGGAGGAGTAAACTCTCTGTAATGAGATCAACTTCCTAAGGTCATGCTAAACCAAAAATTTTGATGACAAGTGGACTCAAAAAAAAAATTCTCTGTTCAAAGGTGACACAATTGCTGCCAATATAAGATAATGAAATTATTTTCCCGCCTGTATTTTTTTGTTTTTTCATAGTCAAATGAATGTTATGATACAGAATAAGAAACGAGTGTCACAAGTAAGAAATATAGTTCCAGTAGTGGAACATACCTATGTTCAATGCAATGAGGTTAATACGGGAGATGGACACTCGGGAGAATGTTTCCTCTTAGGTATAGGGTGTCAAGATGCAAAGGATATAAATAAGGCTTTGCTTGGCTGATGATGAAAATTGTTGAGGTGAAAGGATTATAATGCAAGATTGAGAACTAATAATAGGATCAATACTACAAGCAAGAGAATGAAATGCAATTACAACTTAACACCAAAAAAATTTCATTTTTCGTAATATTTGTCTACTTGGTTTCACAAAGGGATAAACTTGCACCAAATAGATGTCCTTTCAAATCCAATTTTAGAGTGTGAAAGAGACAAGTTCACTCAGAAATATTTTCTCTTTTTGAGAGAGACGGAAAAGAGTTTAAACCAGACTCATTGGGAGTTTCTAGGTGGCATGTTATGGGGGGGGACAAGGCTCTCGTGCAAGACTTCTGTCAAAATTCAACAAGTCATGGATAGATGACACAAGATTGGGAAAACCCAAATCTTTCCAAGTCGAGGAGGATAAAATAATTGCATAGGTTACCTTATCTACAATATATAGAATAATGCCCCTTATCTGCAAGGGTGTAGAAGAAGGAATTCAAGGCTCTACAAGATCATTCTAATCAAAGGAAACCACCCTAGGACTTGGAGGGAGTGTGCTTGGAGAGAGTATAATTCTCCCTTGTTCAGAATGTATAAGACTAGAAATGCAAAGGACATGGTCGAAGGACGCATCACCCTCCAAAAGAAGAGTGGGATAGACTAAATATTGCATCGGCAAAGTCACTTCCTTAGGCTTGTCACTCTCCAAGAGAAGAGTGGGATTGGATGAATATTGCATCGACACAACCACTTCTTCAACTGTTGGTTGAATAGAATGTGAGACAACAAGTTCAATAAATGCATCACCACCAAAAAAATGAGGGGTGTCGGTCGAATATTGCATCGACATGATTTTTGATTGAACAAGATGTGTGAAAAAAAGGTCAAGAGACGCATCACCCCCAAAAATAAGAGTGGTGTCAGCCAAATATTGCATCGTCATGACTATTATGTCAACCAAATAAGGTTGAGAAACCAAATATGACTCAGAACCCAAAGTTCCCCTAGGTAAATACCATGCTTCTGGTACCACAATAGTAGCAGGGAACACACGAGTAAGGTGATATCCTTCGCAAATCCTACAAAGGATCTTGGGATTACATCTTACACGTCTAGGATTTTCAATCGTATGAATTCCCCCAGCATGACTTGCAGTGGCTAGTGACATGCTCCCTACATGACTTGCAGAGGCTAGTAGCAAATATCTAACATGACTTGCATAGGTTGGTGATAAATTCCCAACATGACTAGCAAAGTTTGATAATGAATCCCCAACATGACTAGCAGAGGTTGGTGATGGAAGTGCAGTGTGACTAGTAGTGACTATAATTGCGCCCCCAACATGAATTGCAATGACTGGTTGTAGGCTTTCAACATGACTTGCAGGGGTTGTCGACCAATCTCCAACATGACTAGCATAGGTTGGTGACATAATGCCAGTATGACACGCAGTGACTAGACTTGTGGCAGCAGTTGGTTATGGAATTTGAGACCAAGGTTCCAAGAAAGACTGGTTTTGAGAAATTGTAGGACAAGAAGGGTTTTGGTATACACCATGTCCCTGTCTAGTAGGATAGTATCCTCCTCCATATTGATCCATAAAGGGGTGTAAGGGCATTGACACTGAGGAAGCCACTTGCGAAGAGAAAGAAACATGACAAGGGTTACTCATGTGAGAATATATGTTTCCCCCAAACAAAGGAACTCCGTGAAGGGGGTTTCCCATACTATAATAATGACTCCCTTTAGATGGAACACTAGAGGACATATGGAGGTACGCCATGGGAAAATAATTTCTAGGAATCGGCATAGTGAAAGAAGGATAGGTAGACGAAGTGTAATAAGTAGAATGACAACCCATTTGAGCACTTGATCCTAGAAAAGTGGATCTGTAGGAAGGAAGATTCCAACCTCCTACCATAAGAGTTGTTTAAGGGATATGAATCCCACCAAATGAAAATTGAGAATAATGAGGCATCATGCCCCTAGAACCAAAACTTGGATTCACATAAGGAGATGAGACAGAGGATGGAAAGTGTGAAAACATGTCTGGCATACAATGAGAAAAATTATTAGAGACCCAAGGTATTGACTGAGTATCATAATTCTTCATACCACTAGGAAACACATACTGATTCATCCCCATGAAATGAGCAAAGACCATGGGGTGGGTAGTGTTAACTGAGGGAGTCATGGGGGCTCCACTAAACATGATAATGAAACTAGTCACAGTGAAATACAAAAATCCTTAGGTCAACTAATAATCAAAGAGCACACCGAAATAAAATAAACAAAAGGCCAATATGCACACAAACAAGATAAAGTGGATGAAAGGGTCCTCCCTCCCTAAAGTAGGTATGCCTCACCCAAGAGGGGCCTGCGATTCCCTGCTAAATATCTTAGGTATCAGAATGCATTATAAGGTCCCTCGTGGGCTTAACAACCAGTTGGTCAGATCCCCCCAGAGAGGTAATCCTCCATAAAGGATGTATGTTTCCTAACCCTTATCAGACCCATGGTACCTGCAAAATAACCCCTGCAAGTAACCTATGTAGTACCTATGTCAATCAACTAAGAAGCCATGATATAAATAATGCACATGCGAACAGTCGTAAGTCAGGTCCACCGTATGTACAGGGTAACAAATCCTGAAACCTCTAAAGCACCGCCTCTCACATAGGTAAATGTACTAGAAATATCCTCATATACGAATAGATCCCCATAAATATATCTGACGCTAAGAAGGTATTGGGGGGATATCCCCTCAACCAACCTCATGCGACCTCATTTTTAACTTTGGTGTAAGTGGAGCCTCCTGACATCACCAATTATACAATGGATTTCACCACTCCCTTAGTCAGACACATATGTTGATTTAATAGACTGGAGAAGTCTACTCACAAAATCCTATTCCAAGGCTCTAAATCCTAAGATAGGTTGTGCACCCTAGAAAATAAAATTGTTTATAATCAATTTTAAATTATCAACATTGCTTTTAGTGGCCTTGCTTACTAAAAAAATGTGTGGTCATGAAACTAATGATGTTATAAATCAGCAAGTAAAATAAATGAATATGAATAACATGCAAAGTCCTAACTTGAATCCCAATAAATGATATGCTTTTCAAAATGCAATTTTCAATTTAGTTATGCAATTCCAAATAAGATGTTATCTTTCTATACATGTGCTAATATCAGTGATAAGAACCCAAAAGATCAAATGCCAACAATGCAAAATGCCTATTATTTTTGTATTTTCAATATAAATGAATGAAAATGCAAGGACTCAACAACAACTTGATATAAAAATTCTACTGTATGTAAACAGAGACATACAAAGTAGGATATCAAGAAGAAGACACCTAGCCCAATATGAAAGGAAAATAAAACGAAAAGGATGATGAGAAAGGCACCACTCAAAAATTCAACCAAAGAAAAGTTTCCTATCATTCCATGTGCACTTAACAGTCATGACAAAGACCCAAGAAGACTCAGCAACCATCAAAACTTACCCAACAAACATCAAACCCGGAAACTAAGAAGAAAAGGAAGATGTACGCGAATTTTCAAGAAACAATCGTGTATATACGCCTCTTGCATAAGGACAACACGCGTATGTATGTGACTGTCAGGTAAAAACCTTCCTATATGTGTTAAAACACATTCAGGCTAAGGAGAAGGATAAGAAACTCAGACTCAGAATGAACATAGGTTGTCAAGCAATCATACGACAAGAAAATCAATATGAGAAAATCAAATGAGAAAAACACTCCAAACCCTGAAAAATAAGATTCTCTCCCCAGTATGGTTTCCAGTTCTTTTATGAGGAAAAATCTCTCTATGGCTAGGGATAAACCACAACATATGGAATTGATTGCAAAAATAGACTATAATATCAGGTATGATATATAAACAAATATGCTAATAAGACAAGATAAAGATCCTACCTCGTCCAAAAGTTCAATGAATTCCACCATTGAGCACTTGACTCAAAGCAATACACCTGCAACTTGTCCTTAGCAACTGATCCAAAAATATCTTTTAAAGACTATGGTTAAGTTTTAAAACATGAGTTCATTAACCATTTGGGAATTGAAGAAAGAGGAAGAATTAATGATATAACATGGAAGCCATAAAGGAAATGTAGATCTGAAAGTATGCACAAATAATCAACAAACCATAACAACAAACTTGTTAACGGAGTTTGGCAAGATTGCCTACATCTCCGATCTTTTGTCTTATGTTAGAAAAACAGGACCGTGGAGCAATAAAATAAAACAAATGCTGAAACAAAACACAGAAGATACACAATACAAGAGAGACACGGATTTACGTGGTTCACCCAGTGTGGTCTACGTCCACCAGAGAAATTTTCAGGTCCTTCCTCTATTATTATCCAACAAATGAAGGGATACAACCTACAGCAAAATCCGTTGTAACTTCCTCTTCTTTCTCTCACAGTCTCCTCTCTCAGAATACAATATTCTCCATCAACCATAGCCGCAATACATTTCCCTCATAAAAGAGGGTTTCCTTCTAGGGAAAAAAACCCTAACATAATCTCTATTGTTAGATTTGCGACCTTATAATGAATGGTCCAGATTTACAATGAAATTACAATATACATTTACAAGGAAATTTTTCCTTCGGGGGCTTCTCCCTCGAACCACTGATGGGGGGCCACTTGCCCCCAGACCCCCTAGCTGGGGGGATAGCCCCCCCGAACCCCACAGAGGAGGTACCTCCCCTCTGCACTCCCCCACATGGAAGAGTGTACATACTTCTGGGGTCTAAATATTTCATGGGGTATAAACATGGCTGAAAGTAAAAGACCTCTGAATTGTAATGACCCTTTACTTAAGATTATTTATGAAATTATTCATATTAATAAGTAAAGGGTCATTACATATCACAGTCTGCATGGATGCCTCGAAGCAAGGGTTGGGGGCCGTGCTAATGCAGGATGGAGGAGTGATAGCTTATGCGTCAAGGAAGTTGAAGAAGCACGAAGAGTCATACGCAACTCATGATTTAGAGTTGGCAGCTGTAATGCTGGCTCTGAAACTTTGGAGGCACTATCTTGTTGGGTGAAACTTTGAACTCAAAACAGACCATCAAAGTTTAAAACATCTCTTCACTCAAAGAGATCTGAATGCCAGGAAAAGGCGATGGAGTGAGTTTATGAGTGAGTATGATTTTGGTATATCGTACATCAAGGAAAAGGAAAATGTGGTCGCAGATGCCTTGAGTAGGAGACCACGAATCTTCTCCTTGGTACCCTTAAAGGTCAATCTGAGGGAATGTGTGTTGGAACAACTCCAAGGAGACAGTTGGTATTTAAAGGTTACTTCAAACCTCCAGA
>ML776712.1:1303921-1330448 GCA_009831015.1 Picea engelmannii | reverse complement strand
TTCCCTTGTACTTCTTTCAGTTTAATGATTAAGTTGTTTTGAGTGTAGGTAAAACAAATATCATTAAAGGTTAACGATAATATTGAGTTTGACTCTATTATGAGAACATTGAGTACCTCATAGTGAAAGAAACATAACATGTGACTTTGAAAACTTTGTTTTTTTAATTCAGTGGAGATCATCTCTTTTCCTTTTGTAATTGTCAATGTGTGAAGTAGAATAGTTTTCTCAACATTATTTTGCATGTCTTGTTTGCATTTACAATTAAAAGTATAAGGTCATTGAAGGTAGGAACAAGATTTGCTCTAAGAATTACATACATGAAAACTTAGGATTTGCTTGAATGAAAAACTGTAGCCTTTACCCAGCAAAGCATTTCTTTGTTTTGCTACCTAGTGAACGAGATTCTTTAATTTGCATTGTCTTTAATTGATTCTAGTTAATGCTAGAAATATAGTTTCATTTAATTAAGTTTGAGAGTGTTCTTTTTCATAGACTAGACAATCATTCATGTTCTAGTCCATGCATATACAGTGTCATCATCTCTAAGTTGACGCTCTCGGATTGATGAATTAATGGTCATCATTTAAAGTTAATTAATTTACTCAACATTTTTGGCATCGTTGTCAAGGAGATGCTAAAATGAATTAGCATTTGTATGGCTTATTTTTCTTGCATGTTTTTAATTGTATAGTTTTGTTGCATGTGATTTCTTTCTTTAAAGTACCATCATTCTATATCTGGTGGTACGGAGAATGCTAAGATGCAAAGACGCCTTTACTTCAAAATTTTTGAATAGGTTCAAATGCATTCACTTTGGTGAGTACATTGTTTCATTAGTTCTAAAGCTATGTTATTGTTGCATGAATAGAGATACAGACAATAGAGGTAGCTTTAAGGTAAGATTCTTAAAGATAGTTCCACCAAACAAAAACCTACAACAAGTGCAACTAAGAAGCCCATTTTTTTCCAACAAATACTGCAGTAGAGGCAGAGGTAGCAGGTGGGTCAGATCACCAACCAGGAGGCGAAGAATACTATAATCCAATCCAGGAACCAATATCTCCACACATACCCTCAGAGTACAACCTATTTGGGAACAAAAACATGGTTGAAGGAGAAGGAAATATGCATACCAATGATGGCGGTGAAGTACATGGAACTGAAGAGGTAAATTTTGGGTTTTCCATAGTGGATCCTAATACAAATGTGTAGATGAAGAAAATCCATCCCTCAATTTTACCTCACTTCTATGGTATGGTAAGTGAAGATCCTGACTCTTTTCTTTTTGAATTTGATATTCTCTTTCGCAGCTACGATTATTCCTCTGATGCACAAAAACTAAGGTTGTTCCCTACCACCCTTAAATATGCAACTCTACGCTAGTTTATGGGACTGGGTGGGAACACCATTAAGACATGGGATCATATGCATGGCACTTTCCTCAGGAAATATCAAGATTATTGTAAGGCTAGGGAATTAAGAGAAGAGATATTTAAAATGACACAGAAAGAGGAAAAAATCCTAGAAGACTATCTTGAGAATTTTTTGTTTAATCTTCAAATATCTAAACAACACAAATTAGAGCTAGAAACTAGTAGAATCATTTTCTTGATAGGTTTGTTAGATGAATCCATAAATTTACTCAACTTAATTGGATATGGTGATGTCTCTCGATTGAACTTTGAAGAAATTTGTGATTTATGTAGAATATATTCTCGGATCCATGTCAAATCTCGAAAAGGATCAAGATACACTCTTTCCAAATTCACCAAATCTGTGACAAGTGGTGTCAGCAGGGTTGAACTAGAAAGTTTTCTAGAAAATTTTAAAACTAATCTTCTTGGCGCTCTTAGCTTACAATTGGATACTTTGCAATTTGAAAAGAAACAAGAAGATTTAAATGCAATTCTTTCCATTTTTTGCTCTAAGTGTAGAAAAAGACACCCCCTAAAATAATTTCCTCTTGATAGTATTGAAATATGTGTTATTTGTGTATGGGAACATTCCACAGAGTATTGTCCCTCCTTATTGGTACTTAAAGCGGTGTATCAAGAAGGAAATCAAGCAACAGGGTCAATTATGTACACTTGCACCGAGGAGACCATGACAACCAAGAACATCATGTATGTCTTCAAATCCTGCATCTCAATTTAATTCATATTTTCCTGGTCAACAAAATCCACCACAATACTCGGATCCTATTATGCCTTGGCAAGGATGGCCCTAGAAATAGGTCCATAACTCTCCTTTGAAACATGGGTGGAAGGGACCCATCTATGGGAACATGCTTTCCTATACCTATTCTACACCACCAAAACCATCATACCTTATTCCATCAACTCAACAATATTCACAACAACCATATACCCCACAAATTTCATATCCCACACAACCAAAAACCCAACCAACTGCATTACCTCAATAATTACAACTCACACAACCCCAACAACTACAATGTCCATCCATCCAACCTCTGATACCCACACAATTTCCTTCCAAACCAATTCCTAACCCCAATAATAAGGTATCTAAAATTATTTTCAATGCTAAGTTACAACCCTTTCCCACCTATCTGGTCACCCCAGTGGACCTACAAGAAATTCAATTTAGACCAATAAAGGTGCTCGATAAGAACTCTCTTACAATTATTGAAGAAGATTCAAAGGAGGAAACTCCTAATCGAATAAATAATAATGTTAAAATAAAGAAAACTTCCCCACATTTAGAGCTTCCCCAGTCATCCAATTTACCTCCCTATCTGGAAAGGTTAAGCTTGGAAAACCAATTGTTCTCCTTGAATTTGACTTGATCTCTGAATTAAGGAATGTTTGTATCAAAGTTCCTTTATGACAAACCATTAAATATATACCAATTTATGTTAAAACCATTAGGAGTTTTTTGTAAATAAACCCGAAAGAAAGAAGATAGAACCAACAAAAATCCAATTTGTGGGGAGATCAGTAGATCTCATGTCAGGAAAAAAAAATCATGGAAAAATATCAAGATCCTAGTAACCTGATTGTTTTAGTATGCATCAATGATGTTCTAGTCCCAAACACTCTTATTGAATTAGGGTCCACAATCAATATCATCACTCGATAGACCATGGAACAATTATAGTGACTTAACCTTTGTCCTACATCCATTGTTTTAAAATTAGTAGACCGATCCAAGATTAAAACCGAGGGTGTATTGGATGATGTGATTGTTTCCTTAGAATCTTGGGAGTACCTCGTTGACTTCATCATTTTTCAGCCCAAAAATTCTTCAGGGGGGGATTCCCTGATCTTAGGAAGACCATGGTTGGCCACCACAAATGAATTTATTGGTTGTAGGTCCATGAACATGCTTATTTCTCATGGGGATTCAGTGAAAAATGTAACTGTGTCCTCCCGCCAAATATTCTCATGAGCTTGAAAACACTATGTGGCTAGAAACCACCAATAGTGATGAAGAAAATATTCAACCTATCTCTATAATAGATTAGATTATGCAATTCAAAGTACTCACAGAAGAAGATCGTATTCATATTTTTTTTGTCAATTTAGATCCTTTGCAAAATTATGATTTATCACCTGATCATATTTTTCGTTTATATTTTCAATAAAATTATGATTTGAATTCTTCCTCATCACCACAAATTTCTGCAATAGCCATTGATATATCATAATCAAGTATTGTTCCTACTGAAATCAATCCAGGTAAATTTTTACATATAAATTCTCAACTTGACGGTTTTCAGCATGAACAAGTAATCAAAATGTTGCAAAAACACACAGATGCCTTTGCTTGGAACTATCATGATATGAAGGGAATTCACACTGACACTTTCACCCATCACATATACATTCAGGAGATTATTTTTCCTATCAGACAACCTCAGAGGTGAATGAACCCTTCCCTCAAATAAATTGTCAAAGAAAAACTACAAAAATTATTTGATGCCCAATTTATCTACCCAATTCCAGATAACTAATGGGTCTCACCGCTTGTAATCGTACCTAAAAATAATGGTAAGTGGCACATTTGTGTCAATTATAGAGAGATTAATAAAGCCACTTTAAAATAGTATTGCCTTCTTCCATTTATTGATAAGGTTTTGGACACATTAACTAGTAAAAAGTATTTATCTTTTTTTCGATGGATTTAGTGCTTACAACCAGATACAGATTGCACCCAAAGATCTGGACAAGACAACTTTCGCATATCCATGGTGGACATACGCTTATAGATTTTTACCATTTGGACTATGTAATGCTCCCACCACCTTCTAGAGAGAATTTTTAGCTATCTTCTCTAACTTGATCTACAAATTGTGTGGAAATTTATATGGATGATTTCTATGTATATGGTGATTCTTTTCATGAATCATTAGAGAATTTAGAGAAGTTTTCGATAATATGCCAAGAAACTAACCTTGCTTTGAGTGATGCTAAATGTCGTATGTTGTAGACCGTAAGTATTTTTCTTGGTCACTTCATATCTAGTCCAAGGATTCAAGTTGATCCAGCAAAGATTGAGGTCATATCAAAGTTCCCAGTTCCAAAATCGCCAAAAGATGTAAGAAGATTTTTAGGTCATGATGGTTATTATAGAGGATTCATAGAAAATTTTACAAGAATACCCATTCCTTTATTTAAATTACTCACCAAGGATACTGAATTTTCTTGGGATGATCATAACCAACATGCTTTTGAGATACTGAAAGAAAAACTCACCCAGGCACAAATTTTGAGGGGAACAAATTGGTCTCTTCCATTCCACATATGCTTCTAACATAGCTCTTGGAGCTGTGTTGGGTCAGTAAGAAAATCAGTCATCCTACACCATTTATTTCATTAGCAATAATTTAACACTAGATGAATTATACTATACAATCACAAAAAATGAATTTTTAGCAGTTTTGCATGCAATTAATAAATTTAGACACTACATCATTGGGTATGAGGTATTCATTCATATGGATCACTCTTCCATTAGGTACCTAATGAAAAAATATATAACCAATGGTAGGGTGACTATATCACTTTTGTTGTTGTATGAGTTTAACATTACTGTTCTACATAGACCTGGAAAGGAAAATTTGGTAGAAGATTTTCTTTCTAGAATTCATAATGAGGATCAAGAAACTCCTGTAGATGAATATTTTCCTAAATAACATTTCTTTGTTATATATACTAACTCCCCATGATTTTCAGATGTGGTTAACTATTTGGTTTCAAGAAAATTGCCACGACATATTTCAACTGGTGAAAAGAAGAGGATCGTCAAACTGAGTTCCTCCTATTCTTGGATTGGAGGGGACCTCTTCTAGATAGGACCCTACTTGATCATCAAAAGGTGTGTCCGCAAAGATGAAATGTTGATATATTGATATCTTGTCATGATAGACCATGTGGAGGGAACTTCGTTGAAAAGTGAACAACAAACAAAGTTCTTCATTCGGGATACTATTGGCCAACCCTATTCAAAGATGCCAGATAGTATGTTCAAAATTGCGAAAGTTGTCAGCGGATGGTCCGCCCAGTATGATCCAATGAGATTCCTTTACATCCCCAGGTATTGATTGAGCCTTTTGAAAAATGGGCTCTGGACTTCATAGGGATTATTGTTCCTACATCGAAAAAGAAAAGGTATATGTTGGTTTGTACTAATTATGTTACCAAGTGGGTAGAAGCAAAAGCTCTTTTCCATGCCACTGAACAAACAATTGTTGATTTTCTATTTGAGGATATTTTTACCTGTTTTGGTGTGTCAAGAAAACTTGTAACATATCAAGGAGCATAATTCACATCGAAGCTAGTACATTCAATCACTCAGAAATATCAAATCAAAAATAAGAAATCATCTCCTTACCACCCACAGGCCAATGGGAAAGTGGAGTCCACCAATGACGTCCTTGAAGTGATTCTGGCCAAGACAGTTCAGTGACATCATGAGGATTGGGAATATTGGCTTCTTGAGGCACTTTGGGCCTGTAGGACTACATGGAGGAACACAATCAGATTCACACCATATGAATTAGTGTATGGAAAACAAGTTCTCCTTCCAATATAATTTCAAGTGAAGACCTTCAGAACTGCAATTCAACGAGGTATGGATATTTCAGTGGCACAAAAACAAAGGATAGTTCAAATAAATTAGTTGGATGAGATTCTTTAAGATGTTATTCAGAAAACCACCGTTGTCCAACAACAAAGAAGTAAGTGGCATGGCAAGTTTATCCGAAAAAAATTAGTTCAAACCAGGTGATTGTGATTTCCTTTTTTATTCCAAATTTAAAACTTTTGAAGAAAAGTTCACCACATGATAGTTAGGCTCATATGAAGCTGTGAATGTCTTTGACAATGGTTCCATGAAGATTAAGACCATTGACGGGGAAGGGATTTCTTTCTTGGTTAATGCGCATAAGCTAAAATTGTACTAGCATCCTGTCAGCCGAGAGGAATTCATCCAACATATCCAACGACTTGTGAAAACCAACTCTCTAGCACATTTGGCTAGGGAATTTGCTTGAAAACCAGGTATTACTGGCTAGCGAATGTCCCCTAGGCTTTTCTCAAATAAAAAGGAGATTGTTAACTGCAATTTATACAAGTTGGTTTGTCCCAAAAAGAGGGATTTTTTATGTGCCTAAATTCTTTTTTAACAACAAGGTCAATAAGATGTAAATTAAGTCTGTGAAAAACCTTCTCGTTATAGAGCTTGGGATAACCATTCTTGTTGTCTTATCACCACAGTTAGCAACCATCTCTGTTGTAGTTAATTTTTTTTGTACCAAAATCTTCATCAAATATTTGTTTGATATTTCCATAATCAGAGAATAAAGTTTTCTTCTTCTTCAACAAGCATTTCATTTATTTGTACTTGATTTGTTGTTATTAATAAATCAAGAACAGAGTGCAAAGTTCCACTACTAATCTTCATCATATGAAATTCATCACAGCTATTTCAAAAAAGGATTTCATCATTCCAGTTCACTATGTATCCTTGACAGCTTCTATTGCTTCAAACTTGATGGTCTTGCAGATGTCCATCCTTCTAACAATAGTTTCAATTTTCATCCTTCCAACAACAACTTCAACATGTATAGTTTTAGCAGTTACAGATAGTCCTATAATCATTGAACAGTCCTATAACCATTGTCTGTTGTAGTTACAAGACCCCTATATTAGTTACAAGATGGCATGTAACTTATTAAGTTGAATTTTGTCTATTATTCACGGGTTAGCAACACCAAAGGTAAGGATATAGAGTTTCCCAAGAAGCTCTGGGTTCTTCTCTTCATCATCTCAAGGGTCCTACATCAGAAATGGAATTTTTTTCGTCATCTCTTGTACATCAGCATTTGGCAATTCAATTGATTCAACAATGGTGTTTAGTGATCTCATGAGCTCACCACAATGCAACAATAGTCCCAAGTTCCCTTCTTTTGTCCATTTCAGCATGTATTATAAGGTAAACTTGAGGTAATGATTCGACTTTTGATCTTTCTGGTTTATTAAAGACGTGGGGAATTTAAACCACATATAACAAAGTTACCAACTTAATGAGAATTGTGACCTCAAAATGATAAATCTAGCCCAAAAATATCATATTTTTTGCTAAAAAACACCAAAAACAACCCCCAAATTAAAAAGTGGTGCTACCGGTAGCACCATTTTTGGGGAAGATGGTTAAAATTGCAACTTGTTTGAAATCGCACCCTTGAAATTGCGAACAGAACCCTGAAATTGACCCTTGAATCGAAAAGTGATGCTACCAGTAGCACCATTTTTGGGGGATGTGGTTAAAATTGCAACTTGTTGCAACTTGTTTGAAATCACACACTTGACATTGCAAACAGAACCTCGAAATTGACCCTTGAATTGAAAAGTGATGATACCAGTAGCACCACTCTTTTTTCTTAGTTAAAACTATGACGTAATTGAAATTATGGCCTTGACCACTAGCACTGTCGAAAATAAAACACTGAAAATGGACTCATAAATCTAAAATTAGTATTACTTGATAATTTATGTATTAACTAATTTTTTCTTTTTTATAATTTACATTAAGAAAATAATTAAATTGAAAAAAAAACACCCTAAACAAAGTCCTCTTTTTTAAAGAAAAAAATATCTTTTAAAAAAAAAAAAAAGCAAACCGCAACTTTTAATCAAAAATTCAAAAAACAAATAAAAGAAATAATAAAATCTAACTTTAAAAAAAAAAAAAAAAATTCCTTAAAGCACTAAATTTATAACACCAAAGTTGAAAAAACCATAAAAACATAAAAAGATGAATTCTTTTAATAAATAATAATTAAAAAAAACAATCTAAAAATAAAAATTAAAATACACAAATAAATTATTATAAAAAAAAACTCACTTACACAAAATATTTTTAAAAAATTAAAACAACCAAACTAAAACATTCAATAAAATTTTTAATTTTAAATATATTACAAACATTAAAAAAAAATCTATAAAAGTTTAAAGTTTAAATATATTTGAATCACTAAAAAAAATCAATAAAATTTAAAATTTAAAATATATTACAAACATTTAAAATAAAAAATAACAAATAAAAAATAGTAAAATTTTAAATTTTAAATATATTATAGACATTAAAAATAATTTAAAAAAAAACTAACTAAAACCTAAAAATTAAAAAAAAAACTAACTAAAACCTAAAAATTAAAAAAAAAACAAAAAACAAAAAAAACAAATTTAAAATTTAAAACATAAATATAATTATTTTAAAAATAAAATAGTGCATTTTTTGGGTCAGGTATTAGCCTACAGGGGGTTGGGGCAATGTTGGGCATCGTTCCCTCGACACCCACAATGCCCAAACAACCCGCACAAGTTGTTTGGGCATCGGAGGTGCCGAGGGGACGATGCCCGACATTGCCCCAACCCCTCGCAAGCCAAGACTTGGCCCGAAAATGTTTTTTTTTAATTATTATAATTATGTTTTAAATATTAATTTTTTTATGGTTTTAGTTTGGTTTTTTTTGTAATTTTTTTTTTTTTTTTGTAATATATTAAAAAAATAAAAATATTAATAATAACCTAGTTGATATTGATTATCACTCTGCAACTAGCTCTTTGAAACCCTGAATTACCAACCTTACATCAATGGAGGCCACCGCTGGAGGTGGTGCCACCCCCTCCTTTCAGAATGTGGTAGTCGGTAGAAACCGCCACCCAACTCACCAGACACAAAACCATCTAAGATCCTGACTAATGTGGCTATGAATCAAAACAAGGAGATCTCGGAGATCCCTACTCCAATGGAAGAGGAACATCAGGTAGATCCCAATCAACAATCCATAAGGGATCTAGATATGAATTCAAAGACATATTCAAGGAAAAAGTTGATTGGTTGTATTCCTCAAATAGCAAAAACCCCCCATTATGAAATCCAACTTCCAACTATGGCGCAACACATCCAATACATGCAAGACCATGCTCTTATCTGCAAATTTATGGGAGTATGGCCTTTAGAGAAGGCCCTCCAATGGTGGATCAAAACCCGATGGAAAACTAAAGGATATGTTGAGCTCAAGTTGGGATCCAAGGGATTCTTCACAGTGGTTTTTAATGTGGTTGAAGATTGGGAAATGATCTTTCAAGGAGGCCTATATTTCCTCAATTCGGTAGGTCTTTATGTTCAAATCTGGAAATAAAACTTTATTCCAGAGAAGGACTTTAAAGCGGCCTCGGTTTGGATCAAACTTACTCTCATCCCCAAGAATATTGGCACCCAGAGATTTTTTATGGTATAGGGAACACCTTGGGATCCTTTGTTTGAACTGTTGATGCAACACTCTAAGGTAAATATACTTTGTATGCCAGAATTTGTGTTTATCTGAATGTTTCAAGAGCCCTACCAGCCTCGATAGGTCTTAGATTTCAGGATACATAGTGAATCTAAACTCTAGATTATGAGAATATCCCCTTCAGGTGATGTAAATTCCATGAACACGACCACTTGTTTAGAGACTTCCCTCAAAACAAAATACTAGACCCGCCCAAAGTGCATCCAAAAAAGGATGTCGAAGGATTTGAAAAAGTTCTTGCCAAGAGGAAAACCCTAGGGAAATCAGTACAACAACCAACTCCTAAAGGTCCCCGAATGACCAATAGTTTTGCAAATCTAGCTACAATGGATGAACAAGGGATGAATATACAGGTCGAAGGAACTCATAAAAACTCCGAGGAGAACCAACCTGAGAGGAATCTCAGGACACCAGTCTCAGATCCCAAACAATAGGGGAACTTAGAGGAAGTTTACCATCAGACCATCCCCATTCCAAAAGACACAGATGAGGAAATGAAACTCATAGTGGACAACAAAGTGGATCTGGAAGACACCAAAGATATGGACTTAGAGGAAATGGATATTCAAAGTATAGCGGCAACATATGAAAGGAAATAAGTCCATGAAATAACTAAAAAGAAAAAACGGGTCCTAAAGTCACCATTTCTTAAATCAAAGCATAAGGAAAAGTCAATGGCCACTCAAAACGGTAAACATTCAACGTCCTCTTCTCTAGGAATTAAAAAATCAACATCTAAATGGAAAAAATAGCCTCTAAATGTTGGAAGAGGTGCAACTATGTATCCTCAGATGTAGCTAGAGCGTCTGGAGGATTAGAAAATTTTTGGAACCCCTTAGAAATTACTCTCTCAGACTTATTTGCAATGAGACATTCCCTCTCAGTTGATTTCCAACTCCTAGGATCATATCAGAAGGGCCTAGTAAAAAATGTTTATGGGCCACAACTTTTGCAAATAAATTGGCCTTTGTCCAATCCTTATTAAATTTGAACCTTCTTCCCTTTTATCACCCATGGATTTTGGGAGGGGATTTTAATAATATCTCATCTCTCTCGAAGAAGCAAGGGGGATTTTCCCAACTGGAACAAGATTCAATTTGTTTCAAGGAGATAAAAACTGACCTCAATTTGGTTTATTGGAACCCCATTAATGGAATTCATACCTAGAACAATCATAGAAGAGGTACTTAAAAGATTGACTCTTGCCTGGACAGATTTCTTCTTTCTGAATCTCTTCTTCACCTAAAATTCACTATTGAAACATCCATTCTCTCGTACCATGGATCTAACCACTGGCCTATAAGCCTCTATGTAGATATCCCTACTATCCCAAAGAATCGACCCTTCTTATTCAAACCATTCTAGATAAATAAAAAGTCGTTCCATGAGAAATTAGAAGGTTGGAGGAAAGAAGAAGTTATTCCCTCAAGATATCCTATGTTTCGTCTGCAACAACGCCTGAAGAATCTGAAAAGAAATATGAAAAAATGGAATAAAGTGGATTTCGTAAATATCTTCATAGCTAAACGTCAACTAACAGAAGAAATGAAACAACTTCAACAACAAATGATCACAAATGGTCGCACAGAGAAAAGAATAGAAATAGAATCTAGCTTAAGGGATCAAATTTCCATCAGAGAGGATCAAGAGGAACAATTATGGAGAAAGAAATCCAGAGTACAGTGGCTCAAAGAAGGGGAAAGGAATACTATTTTTTTCCATAACTCTATGCTTCAACATAGGAAAAATAACAGAGTTACCTCGATCGGGGATTCTAGAGGGAATCTCTTGTTCAAACATAGGGACATAGAAACTGAATTAGTGAACTATTACAGTGCTATGATGACAAAACCACAGAAGGATCAGAAAGAAACAATCCAAAAGATAACTCAATATATCCCCCAGATGGTGACGTCAGACCACAATGAAGCTCTGATGAAGGAAATTACTATGGAGGAGGTGGAACAAGCCATAATGGAAATTCCCAAAGGTAAATCCACAGGTCCGAATGGTTTTCTACAGACTTTTTTCATGCTTGTTGGTCCGTGATTAAACAAGACTTCTTAGAAGCAGTCGAAGATTCAAGAAGATTTCAAAATATCCTATGAACCCTTAACTCTACCTTCCTAACCCTGATCCCCAAAGAGGATAAGGGGGAAGACCCCGACAAGTTCTGGCCTATAGCCATGTGTAATGTGATCTATAAAATTATCTCTAAAGTCATTGCTAATCATCTAAAACCCCTCCTCCCCCTCTTTATCTCTCAAGAATAGCCTAGCTTCGTGGAGGGACGTCAAATCTTAGACAATATCATTATGGCCCATGAGCATATCCATTCTCTAAAGACCTCACGCAAATTTGGTCCTCTTATGAAATTGGACTTAGCCAAAGCATATGATAGTATTCGCTGGGACTATATCTCAAGTGTTCTTCTAGCCTTCAGCTTTTGCCCTAGGTGGGTTAAATGGCTCATGTCCTCAATCGCTTCCTCCTTTTTCTCGATTTTGGTAAATGGATCTCCTTCACAGACCTTTTACCCCTCAAGAGGAATCCATCAAGGACGCCTCTATCCCCTTTCCTCTTCATCTTATCAGTAGAAGGCCTGGGTAAATCAATACAAGCAGTAGCATCTCATGGAAAATAGAAAGGAATTAATCTTCATGGAGTGGACATACCAGTTACCCATCAACAATTTGTGGACAATACAATGCTTATGGCGACCCCTACCATCTGAGAAGCCCTCCAAATTAAGAAAGTATTAATTGAGTTCTCATAAGCATTAGGCATACTAATAAACCAAAGTAAATGCCATTTGTTTTTCTTTAATACTCCACACCCAGTGCAAACCCACCTAACTGATATTTTGGGGTTTCAACATAGAAATCTCCCTACTAAGTACTTAGGAGTGCCTCTTATCAAAACCCCTTTAAAAAATGTTGCTTGGAAAGATATTCTCTTGACCCTAACAAAGAACTTGGAGAGTTGGGCCTTCGGATCCCTCAATATAGAAGGAATATTAACCCTTGTGAAATCAATCCTCCAAACTATGTCTATCTATCGTTTCTTCGTCTTAGCAGCCCCTAAGTCTATCTTCAAAGAGATAGGGGGGATTTATCTATTGTTCCTCTGGGGGGAACCAAAGAAAAGAAAAAGTGGGCTCTTGTCTCCTGGGACTCTCTATGCAAACCCAAGCTGGCAGGAGGACAAGGTTTGCATACCCAGAAATTCTAAGTCAAGTTATAGCAACAAAATTATGGTGGAGCTGGATCACGACCCAGAGCTCCCAATGGGCACATTTGTGAAGGAAAAATATGTCAGAGACGAATATGAAGGAAAATTGATCTGTATGCAAAATTCCCCGAGTGGCTCCACCATTTGTAATATGGCATGGAACAATAGAGGTTTGATCCAAAATAATAGATTTTGGGAACTCGAGAATGGACAGAAGGTGTTATTTTGGGAGGATGCATGGGAAAAATCACCAAAATGGTCAGAGTGGGAGGCACTCCAAAGTAACAAGGAAGAAATGCAGAGGAAATGGAAAACTAGGGTTATGCATTATTGGTACTCTAATGAAAATCAACATGGGTGGCGCAAGTGGATCCCCAAGGAAGAGTGGGAAGGAGCACAGGACCCAAAAACCCTAAATAGATTCTGGGAGGACCTCACCAACATGGGAATCAAGGTTAGCCCCAAGGATGATCACATTCATTGGGGCTAGACAATAAGGGGAACTTTATCAATAAAAGAGGCATACTCTTTAGCATTCATCTTCCACAATGAGCCCAAACTGAATATTTGGAAGAGAATTTGGCAACAAAAGTTATGGCCTAAAAATTCAAAATGGTGCTTTGACCTGGGATAACCTTTGGAAAAAAGGATTCCAGGGTCCCTCCCAGTGTTCGCTCTGCAAAGCTCAAGCAGAGACTATCAAACATATGTTCAATGGGTGCTCTTGGGTCAATTATTTATGGGATCAGTTGGAGACATTGTTTCGCAGACTAGGACGCAATAGACTTTCCATATCCTCAACCCTGGAAGAATGGTCAGCCGACATAACTCATAATCCCATAGTGAAGTGATTATGGGGGATTCTCCCATGGTTTATATTGTGGGAGACCTGGAAAGAGTGAAACAAAAGAATATTTAGAAACAAAGAACAGAACCCATAAATAATATAGAAAAAATTCTAAAAATTACCCGGGAAACAATATCAGTTCAACCTTGGAGGCATGATGACTGGAAATCCAATCAGTATGAGATAGAGATTATTAATACCTTTGTAGTTAGAAGGAGCTCAGTCTTGATCCTCCCAAATCCATATATCCCCAAGGCCTCGTCACCCTCAAGCTGGTCTCCACCCCGCCATGGAATTGTTAAGTTAAATTTTGACAGGGCTGCGAAAGGGAACCCTGGCAAGGTAGGGATGGGAGGTGTCTTTCATGCTAATACAGGAAGGATAATCATAACTTACGTTGGGAACCTAGGCACTACAAGAAACAACACAACGAAACTCTTAGCGTTGGAAGAAGGTCTTCAAATCGATAAGGAAAATGGCTATGATATAGTGGTAGTAGAAGGGGATTCAAATTTGATAATCAACATGATGAAGCACATTCAAAGCGTCTCACCAGTATCAAATATTGTGCACAATTGGTGCCTTGAAACGCATCTCGAACGTGTGGAAATATAATCCAACACACTCCAGTTATTATCCCATTCCACGTGATCAAGATAGCCAACAACTTCGAATATTGGCTATCTAAAGAGGGAGTTAACATAGTCAGTGGCATATGGGATGAACCGTGGAACCCAACTTCAGGAAAGAGAAGGGAAGCCAGTTGCTTGGCACTATCATTGAATGATTATCCCCTTCGAGATGGGGTGTTTGGGACAAGAACCAAGGAAATGGAGGACCACAAGGCTGTTAGGGAAGATGCACCGGAGGCCAACAAGGTGTCCTACACTAGTAGTCGGGACTTACGGTAGAGAGATGCGACATTGACAGTTCACCAAGGGCACAATGTGTGTTAGAATTACAAATGCGGAAAATACAATTCACATATGATAACTAACAATCACACAGATAATAGACACGGGGATTTCATGTGGTTCACCCAAACGTTGGGCTACATCCACCAAGCATAGGCATCGATTGTCTTATTATTCAGATCATGGAGATTACAACATACTAGCAATTTCTCACTCTGTCTCTCTCTTTGCCTCTACGGGCTTACATGTATTTATATACATTTACAAAAAACTGATTATTAAATGCAATCCCTATCCATATTCTAACTTGGTCTATTTGGTTGTAACCAACACAGAATAATAGGATCCAAATCCATCCTTGAAGGAATTCATTGTCACCAAATCCCAACAATCTCCACCTTGACAACAATTAACCTAATACCTTGCTCCTTCCTTTTGTTCATCACCTTTTCTACAAGCCAAGAGAAGCCAAGCACCACTGTAGCTTCTATAATAAAACTTGTTTCATGATCTCGCCTGTGTGACTTGCACGAGTTTGGATTTCCTGAGGGCTCACTCCACCTCCAACATGTCTTCCACAACTGTGTTCTGAGACATATTTAGTGATAGGTTTCCTTCTATCCAAAACACTTGTATTACAATATACATTACAATTATCACAAACCATCTCAGTGTAACCATTATAGATGACATTTGTGCTTCTCAAACGTTGAAGCACCCATTTCACTTCAACACCTGAATCTGTCATGTATCTGACAACATCATTAGCATGTGAAACATCTTGTCTTAACCATTTCATCACATACAACAAACCTCTGACTGAACTTACACGAGACATAACCTTTTCTTCTTTATAGATAGGACCTATGCTTGAAGAAAACTTATAATGGAAAGCAAGAGGGATAAAAATTGGTTTTACAATGTTCATACTGAACTCCAACCACAACTTACCATTACCATCTCTGTGTACTTCCATGCCCATAATTTGTGTTTCTGCTCCTTGATCCCTCATTTGAATTTTCCTAACCACCTGAGTCATTTTCTTACTAATTTTATCCATGCTTTGGCTTGCATCGAGCATATCATCAAAAAATAACATCAAGACTGTGAATGTACTATAAACTCTATAGTCATTCCTACCCTTTGAAAAATTTTGACTCACTATGAAGGATTCAAACCTCTTGTATATTTTCTTGGGTACCAATAGGCCATACAATGAATTTTCTAGCATGCAAACAAATTTACCGTTGCGATATTTAATCAACCCTTTTGGTTGTTCCATACATACTATATCTTTATCAATGATGACCTTGTGAGAAGTAGGATCCCACACACAACATCCCTTTATACCACCATCATAACTTGAAGAGATATAAAACAAGAAGGAATTCAGAAACAAAGATTTTAAGTCTGGAAATGATTTACCTCTTACTAGTACCTGCAATTCTTTCTTGCTCTTATGACCTTGATGCTTTTGCCATAAACAAGAAGATACATCTGTTACTTTAGATGCTACTTCAGTACTCCCTTCCAGCTTATAAAGGTTATCAACCTGTGTTTCCTTCATCACTACTAAATTACCTTTCGACAATGTGAGTGCTCCACCTTGACCTGTATACTTATATCCACAAGAATCCAACACTCCTAATGAAATCAAATTTGATTTAAGATAAGGTACATATCTAACATCCATTAATTCCCTAACAATACCATCGAACATCATGATTCTAATACTACCAACCCCAACAGTTTTACAAGGAATATCATTTCCCATGAAAACTACACCCTCATCAACAGATTGGTAAGAAATGAACCAATTTCTATGTGATCACATGTGGTGGGAGGCACCTGAATCTAACTGCCATTCTTCTTGATATTATAAATTACTAGAAATGGATAAAACTTGATCAGTCGTACCTGAATTTGTTACAGCGAAATTTTCTTCCTTCGTAGAGTTTTCCTCAGATTCCTTTATTTTCCAACAATTTTTTTGAGATGTCATGTTTTTCCACATTACCATCATTTTGCTTTACCCTTTTTGTGTCTTGACTTAGATCGAGAAAAACTTCTCTCATTCTACTCTTTAGTTCGACATCTGACCAGCATCGCCTCTGAAGTTGAGGTTTCTTTACTAGATTTTCTCCTCATCTCCTCAACCAACAAAGCTCCCACAACAGAGTCATAATCTAAAACATCTACTGAGCTAAAGCTAATAGAGGTGACTAGATTATCCCAAGACTTAGGCAATGAACACAATAGTGTAATAGCCTTATCCTCATCTTCGAATTTAACTTCCATACTAGTCAATTGAACTATAAGGGTATTGAAGGTATTTAAATGGTTAGTAACTTTTGTACTTTCTTTCATCCACAAACTGTACAACTGTCTCTTCAAGTAGATTCTTCTCGTCAAGGATTTTGTCATATATAGACTTTCCAAATTGCTCCATAAGCCTGATGTTGTATCCTCTCCTACGATATTAACAAAACATCATTCGCCAGACATAAACGAATGGTACTAAGATATTTTGCATCCATATCTTCCCATTCCTCATTCGTCATGGCTGTTGGTTTCTTTGACTTGCCTACCAATGCTTTTTTCAACCCTTGTTGCACCAGTAAATCCTGCATCTTGAGCTTCCAGAGCTCAAAGTTGTTTTTACCACTAAACCTTTCAACTTCAAACTTCGAATTCTGCATCTTAGCCATTAGCACAAAAAACTCCTAATGCCCAAATCATTGCTTACAATAACCAAAGGCCCTTTTTAAAAAATAATGTGGAGGAATGATTGGTAAAAAGTTTAATTAAAAAAACTTTTAATAATATATAAAAAAGGTTTAAAAAACAAACGATCTCAAGCTGGAGCAGACAGTTGGCATCAAGGCTTGTAGGAGATTAAATAATAGTAATAAAGAGTGGTGGAACCCCATAGAAGGCAACATTAAAGAGGAAGGGAGAAAATCCCCAAGATGAGATTATTCTCATACGCAGATAGAAACCTTCACATGGCAGGGCTCCCAGGATACGAGTGGCGAGGATAGTCACCAAATTCTCCGTAGGGGGGAAGATTAATACCATATACCATGAGAGGAAATATAGTAAATTAGGGGTTCTTTACCTTCATTGTAATGGCTAAGTATTCTCGCCACCCTCGAAGTGTTATAATAGGAGATTTGAGACTTAACCATATTCGCAGGAAACTGCCTCAGTGTTAGGGTTTTTCCAAGTCTAATAATAAGGGATATTTCCATAATTGGAGGGAAATTGGGATTGTCTCCCTTAGAGGTGGTGGAAGGAGTCGAGTGAGTGTAGAAACCTGGGGTATAATGGCCTTGTGGAAAGGTTATCTGAGAGGATATCATAGGGGAGGTCATTCACCAGTTAATAATACGTGTCAACAGTCGGATATCATGGTTCCATCTTCGCGGGTGCAGCAAGAAGCTTATGACACGGCAACCAACTTCTTCACAATAATTCCTACATGTTTCCAAGAACACTTGGAAGAGGCCGAGGGTATTGTTAGACAGGATCAGATTATGATAACGGACCAGGAGGTGATAGAGGCAGTTAGAAAATGGATTCCCCACACGAGTACGCCTAGGTTGCGTGAAACTAAATATTGGAAAACCATTGAGCTCTACTAGCATATCAAAATCCTCCTAGGGAAAATGTTCCAGACCATGGAGGAAGCTCAGAATACCATGCAGCTCCAATTAGATGAACTCCATATGATTATGAGAGAAGTGTTATCGCATGTGCCCTCATCCAGCATAGATGTGACCGCCTTGGCTCCTCACAGCACGACCAACTCAACCCCGGAGCAAACCCAGGATCGTTCTGTCAGACCTTCATGTCTTTGATTAGATGATGTGGCCATGTTGTTTTTTGTTTTCATTAGTATATTGTAGTCTTTTCTCTTTTAGAATATTAGACAAATAGTGTGGACTAAGAATGACGTAGGCGGAGGTGTTCTCTTACACCTCAGACTCACCCGCTCACAGGATCGTTCGACTCCCACTCCTTCTTGAGCCTAATTAGCTCTTTGGATTCCCTCGGAAATCCCTCCTGCAAATACCCGATCCACAGGTCCTCTCTTTCCTCACGGCCTTCAGCACTTGCCGTGTACAATTTCCACCCGGGAAAACTCTCATCGAGCTTCGGGATTTCGTAAATCCCGTTGTGACGAATCCCTGTCCCCGTGATTCCCCGATCTCTTATGGTTCCTTTTCACGTGCTATCCCCCCTGGGCTTAGATCCTGATGCATATGACCATATGCCCACGACCGTGACCTTACTTCCTTTGAGGCCTACTCCTATCGGAGTTTCGACACTTTCGATGTCAAAGTGCACAAGTACCCAAGACTCACGATTTCCCGAATCATGATGTGCCCTTTGGTCACGCTATCTCTCTTGGCTTAGCCTCTAGTCCACATGACCAGTCCTCGTGATCGTAGCCATACCTTTCATCGGGATTTCGACATTTGAAATGACAAAGCATGCTCGTCCCTAGGATTTTCGATATGTCGATCCCCGACGCGCCTTGTCCCACTCTTTAGTCCTTCCAGCTACGCAATAGTCAATGCGACCTACCACCATATTATCATGACCATACCTCTTGTCGGGATTTCGGGGTTCGCAGGTTTGCGACGCAAAGGTTTTACCACCACGGAATCCCGACGCTCTTCTCCACATGCTGGCCCTCTTCCGCTACTGCTCTGACAGTTGTTCCCCACTGATCGGGGTTTTGCGTATTGCGAATCCAAAGTGCGCGAACAACTTGTCACCGGAAGCTCCGATTTCCCGATGAAAAAAATGCCGACGACGCCCGATCTTTTGCCACCTGTCTTCCTGACAGTCTGTGTGGTCCCACACTCCTAGACCTTATCGGGAGATCGTGTATCGCGATTCTTCGATGCACGAAACCTTTGCCTCCGGGATCTCCGATATCCTGATTCTCGATTTGCCGATAACGACCTCCTGTCGAGTTTCTCCCTGTGGCGTTGGATGATTGCCACGTGTCCTTCCTCCAATGGACGGTCCCGATTTCGTCGGGATCTCAGGACTTTCAATGTCTTGTTTCCTTCTATCCTGGGAACTCCGATTTCCTGACTGGCGATATGCCGACTCGCTCCAGATCTCTGACACCTATCCCACTGAACGGACAGCCCAAATTATGTCGGGGTCTTCGACCTGAAATTCCCCGATGACTGATATTTCGACTGCTAAACCCTGTGCAACTCCAGCTCGATCCGACGGATGACAGGATGTCCACTCCAGATCTAACGGCACGGATCAATCCTCCTCGTGCGCTCCCCCTCCTGGCAGGCTATCCTTCGCGCAACTTCTCCCGATCTAACGATTGTCGAGATTTCTAGGTGAGATTCGACGGTTATCGGTCCTCCTCTCTTGTGCGCTCCTTCTGACGCTCCCCTAGACGTGAATATTCAACGGTCCAGATTTCCTTTGTTGTCGATCCGACGGCTGTTGTGCTCTCTCCTGGGCCCCCTTGTGCTTCCGTCCTGCCTTGGGAGGATTTCCAAGGTTCTAAAGGCCTCAACCTTTGTTGTCTTTCTTCTCTGCGAGCTCCTCGACCTTGAGCTTTACTACGCGTATGAAAAACACCTACTCCTATTGAGCTTTGCTTTCTTTGAATCCTCAAAGGACTCTTTTGACTCCTGCACCTCTACGAAGTCCGCGCGCGCCAAGTGCTATCTGTCCTGAGCTTCTACGAGTACTCAAACCCCTTGGGGGATTTTGTCTTCTTTCCTTCTCCCACAGATGGAGAATAAAACGGATGCATTCCTGGCTATCCTGCGACTCAAGCGACCTCTGCTGATTTCCCAGGTATTCAGTAACCCAGTGAAGATCCTTCCTTGGAATCTTCCTTCAAATGGAAAACCTCAAAGAGTTCCCTTCTCGTTGTGCCATCTGCACAATATCTCTATGCCCTCCTGGTGGAGTATCTTCCTTCCACAGAACGTTCAACAGTTCTGAGTCTTTGTGCGCCTATGCACTTGCTCAATGCCCTCCTGGCAGAGCTTCTCAGAATCCTCAGTGATTCTGGTCTTTCTCAACTCTTAACCAAGTTCTTCTTCCAGCACCTTGTGCTTATGCTCAATGCCCAACCGACAGAGCTCCTACATAATCATCAGTGGTTCAGTTTGCAACTGTGGTTCAGCTACACAACCTTGCCTCCTAGGTATTCAGAAACCTTGACGTCTTCCTCTTGAGTTGTTGATCTCAGTCCTGTGCCTCAAGCACGTCTTTGTCTGACTCCTCAGATTACAGAAATGCATCCTCTGTGCACGACCCTCAGAACCCTCAACGTTATGTCATACCCTCATGGCATCAAGCCTCAAAGAACCTCTCGAACCTGAAATCAAACAAACTCCCTGAAATGGTATGATAACCACACACGCGAATACAGTATAAAATGAATACCCACAGACATGCATAGAAGACACAGAACATGCACAGGAAAAATTGCTTCTGTATTCTATTAAAATGGAAAATGCTTGTTTGTACAAGGTGTTCTCGAGCTCTCCACGGCTCTTCTCTACTCTACCATCACTAACTCAAAATGAGATCTGAAAATCTCTTTTTACCTGAGGGCTCCATCAAGCGCTTCCCTCCAGGATTTACCTACCCTAATAAATTTCATTCAATGGTTTTCCAGTCTTCTATCCAGAACTAGATCTCATCCGATCTACAATAAATGCCTATCTTATCTACAGCCTGCGCAAAAGCATGGCTTTTCTGGCTCAACAGCCTAAGTACATTCAATTACATTCAATTCAAATTCAAATGAGGTTGCGCCTCCCTTTTTTGCATATGAATGCATGCGCGCTGACGTGGCTAACTGGCTAGCTGGATGCATGGAGAGATGCTCTTGCATCATACTCCACAGCTGCAAAAATCATGAGCTCCTGCTCATGAGTTTCTCCTGTAGTTGTTGGAATCCTCATGGGTCCCAAACGAATCTCTGGAGCTTTCCATTCACTCCATCCTGCTGTTGTTGTTGTTGCTGTTGCATTGCTGCTGTTGTTGCCTCTTCTTGGCCCAACTTCTCCTCGCTAGCAGTTCTTGCTGACCCCAACATCAGCCTTATGATATCCTCTATCACCTTATCCAGCTGCTCTAGTGGATGGTTCTGCTCATGCAGTCTCCTCAGCTGCAAAAACATTTGGCACATGGGCGGATCATCATGATCTCCCACACCTTCCTCATCCATTTCCGACTTCACATGTTGGATGTGCACGCCCTGCACTTTTATCCTTTCCTCCAGGACTTCAAATTGATCCCACAGATCAGCAAAGCACATGTTGTCTGTGTCTTTTTTTTCTTCTGCTTCTGCAACCTCCTCTGTTGCATTCTTTTCAGCTTCTTGGATGAAAATGTTGAGCCATTCCTCTGAATGCTCATCTTCTTCTTCTTCGTCTTCTGCTGTCAGCTCCAGTGCTACAGCTTCTTCCCTTTCAACTCCCTGGCTGAAATCATTGAGTTTCTCCTCATAACGTTCCTTCTCTTTTCTTTCTTCTGCTTGGGCAGTCTGCACCATCTGCACCAATTCGTCTTGGACAGTCATTCTCAGTTGCGACTGTTCCTCCGTTGTTGCACCATCTACAACATAATTTTTTGCCTCCTCCTGGCCAAATGTCAGAAGATCATTCTGATCCTCCACCTCTGTCAGATGCACCTGTTGATCCAAATTCATTTGTTCATCCCTGCCCACCTGGCAATATGGGATGTCTCTGTTGCTTCCCTGGCAGACCATGAGATCAACCAATCCCATCTTCATCAGCAACCCCTGCTGAATTGAACAAATGAGACCTCCAGATGGTCCCAAATTCTCATCTCCGCCCACTTGGCAGTTTAAGATGCTTATGTTACCCTCTTGGCAGTCTTCGATTCTTCCATTGCCCACCTGGCAGTCTTCGAGATCCTCATCTGATCTCCTTTCATTGCCTAGCTGGCAATGCAAATTTTCCTCATTGTCCTCATGACAGTCTGTGAGATCTTCAGCTGATCTCAACTCTGTTCCCTCATGGCAAATTGGAATTTCTACTTCTCTGCCCTCCTGGCAGTCTTTGAGATCCTCGCCTGATCCCAGTTCATCTTCTTCATCATCCCAATCATCGAGACCCTTTCCAGTCTCTGTCCAAAAGTGATCAATCATCTCTTCCTCTGTGGCCTTGAGGTTTTCAGCATACCTCAACCATCTTCTCAACAGCCTCTGTTGTCTTTTTACCATCAGCTTCCTGAGTGGCCATTTCACTTTTGGCGTCTTTATGGGCCACTCGTGCACCCATCTCGATTTTGCCTCTTGACGCATTCTCAATTCGAGCTCCTCCATTTCTCGCCTTATGTCAACGAGCTCTTTATCCATTTCTGTTGCGCTCATCAGTTCTGGCTTCTTACGTTCAACAACCCTATGGCCTTCAGTGGCCATCTTGTTGTGTCTATATGTTTCCCTAACAGATATGTTTCTGTCACTCTGCATCCCTCAGTGTTCCAGCTTCATTCTCTCACAATCCTGCTGACTGTCTATGGGCTGCTGCCTACCTGCAAACAATTCCTTACAGAGCTCCTCAGCAACTTCGTCTTCTTTCCAGCTTCCTCTGTCTGCAATATACAAACATATTTCCCACTCTGATACCCCTTGACGCAGGCGGAGGTGTTCTCTTACACCTCAGACTCACCCGCTCACTGGATCGTTCGACTCCCACTCCTTATTGAGCCTAATTAGCTCTTTGGATTCCCTCGGGAATCCCTCCTGCAAATACCCGATCCACGGGTCCTCTCTTTCCTCACGGCATTCAGCACTTTCCATGTACAATTTCCACCCGGGAAAACTCTCATCGGGATTCGAGATTTCGTAAATCCCGTTGTGACGAATCCCTGTCCCCGTGATTCCCCGATCTCCGATGGTTCCTTTTCACGTGCTAGCCCTCCTGGGCTTAGATCCTAACACATATGACCATGCACCCACGACCGTGACCTTACTTCCTTTGAGGCCTACTCCTATCGGAGTTTCGGCACTTTCGATGTCAAAGTGCACAAGTACCCAAGACTCACGATTTCCCGAATCGTGATGCGCCCTTTGATCACGCTAGTTCTCCTAGCTTAGCCTCTGGCCCACATGACCAGTCCCCGTGACCGTAGCCATACCTTTCATCGGGATTTCGGCGTTTGCAGGTTTGCGACGCAAAGGTTTTACCACCACGGAATCCTCGATTCTCCAAATCCCGATGCTCTTCTCCACATGCTGGCCCTCTTCCGCTGCTGCTCTGACAGGTGTTCCCCACTGATCGGGGTTTCGCGTATTGCGAATCCAAAGTGCACGAACAACTTGTCACCGGAAGCTCTGATTTCCCGATGAACAAAATGCCGACGGCGCCCGATCTTTTGCCACCTGTCTTCCTGACAGTCTGTGTGGTCCCACACTCCTAGACCTTATCGGGAGATCGCATATCGTGATTCTACGATGCACGAAACCTTTTCCTCTGGGATCTCTGATATCCCGATTCCCGATTTGCCGATAACGACCTCCTGTCGAGTTTCTCCCTGTGGCGTTGGATGATTGCCACGTGTCCTTCCTCCAATGGACGGTCCTGATTTCGTCGGGATCTCGGGACTTTCAATGTCATGTTTCCTTCTATCCTGGAAACTCCAATTTCTCGACTGGCGATATGCCGACTTACTCCAGATCTCCGACACATGTCCCACTGAACGGACGGCCCAAATTATGTCGGGGTCTTCGACCTGAAATTCCCCGATGACCGATATTCCGACTGCTAAACCCTGTGCAGCTCCAGCTCGATCCGATGACTGACGAGATGTCCACTCCAGATCTAACGGCACGGATCAATCCTCCTTGTGCGCTCCCCCTCCTGGTAGGCTATCCTTCGCGCAACTTCTCCCGATCTAACGACTGTCGGGATTTCTAGGTGAGATCCGACGGCTATCGGTCCTCCTCTCCTGTGCACTCCTTCTGACGCTCCCCTGGACGTGAATATTCAACGGTCCATATTTCCTTTGCTGCCAATCCGACGGCTGATGTGCTCTCTCCTGGGCCCCCTTGTGCTTCCGTCCTGCCTTGGGAGGATTTCCAAGGTTCTAAAGGCCTTGACCTTTGCTCTCTTTCTTCTCTGCGAGCTCCTCGACCCTGAGCTTCGCTACGCGTATGAAAAACGCCTACTCCTCCTGAGCTTTCCTTTCTTTGAATCCTCAAAGGACTCTTTTGACTCCTGCACCTCTACGAAGTCCACGCGCACCAAGCGCTATCTATCCTGAGATTCTACAAGTACTCAGACCCCTTGGGGGATTTTTTCTTCTTTCCTTCTCCCACAGATGGAGAATAAAACCGATGCCTTCCTGGCTATCCTGCGACTCAAGCGACCTCTGCTGAGTTCCCGGGTATTCAGTAACCCAGTGAAGATCCTTCCTTGGACTCTTCCTTCAAATGGTAAACCTCAAAGAGTTCCCTTCTCCTTGTGCCATCTGCACAATATCTCTATGCCCTCCTGGCAGAGTATCTTCCTTCCACAGAACGTTCAGCAGTTCTGAGTCTTTGTGCGCCTATGCACTTGCTCAATGCCCTCCTGGCAGAGCTTCTCAGAATCCTCAGTGATTCTGGTCTTTCTCAACTCTTAACCGAGTTCTTCTTCCAGCACCTCGTGCTTATGCTCAATGCCCAACCAGCAGAGCTCCTACAGAATCATCAGTGGTTCAGTCTGCAACTGTGGTTCAACTACACAACCTTGCCTCCTAGGTATTCATAAACCTTGAGGTCTTCCTCTTGAGTTGTTGATCTCAGTCCTGTGCCTCAAGCACATCTTTGTCTGACTCCGCAGAGTACAGAAATCCATCCTCCGTGCACGGCCCTCAGAACCCTCAACGTTCTGTCATACCCTCATGGCATGAAGCCTCAAAGAACCTCTCGAACCTGAAATCAAACAAACTCCCTGAAATGGTATGATAACCACACACGCTAATACAGTATAAAATGAATACCCATAGACATGCATAGAAGACACAGAACATGCACAGGAAAAACTGCTTCTGTATTCTATTAAAATGGCAAATGCCTATTTGTACAAGGTGTTCTCGAGCTCTCCACGGCTCTTCTCTACTCTACCATCACTAACTCAAAATGAGATCTAAAAATCTCTTTTTCCCTGAGGGCTCCATCGAGCGCTTCCCTCTAGGATTTACCTACCCTAATAAATTTCATTCAATGGTTGTCCAGTCTGCTATCCAGAACTAGATCTCAGCCAATCTACAATAAATGCATATCTTATATACAGCCTGCGCAAAAGCATGGCTTTTCTGGCTCAACAGCCTAAGTACATTCAATTCAAATTCAAATGAGGTTGTGCCTCCCTTTTTTGCATATGAATGCATGCGCGCTGACGTGGCTAGCTGGCTGGCTGGCCGCATGGAGAGATGCTCCTGCATCAAAGAACCTCGATTTATGTTGCTTGTGTAGTTTCCCTAGTGGCAAGCTAGCAACTCACACTTTTTGTAAATATTTAAAAGATCAATATTAGTTTTTTACCCGATGTGCTTACACAATATATATATATATATATATATATATATATATAATTAAAAAATTTGTTGAATTTTTTTTTAATGTTTGTAATATATTTAAAATTTGAAAATTTATTGAATTTTTTAGTTTTTATATTTTAATTTTTTTTAGAT
>ML776712.1:1226185-1303725 GCA_009831015.1 Picea engelmannii | reverse complement strand
TTTTTCCAAAAGAATTTAGATTTTACTATGTTTTTTATTATTTTTATTATTTTTTGATTAAAAGTTGTGGTTTACTTTTTTTTCGAACAAAAAATGTTTTTTTTCTTTATTTCCAAGAGAATGTTTTTATTTAAAATAGAGGAATTTGTTTAGGGGTGTTTTTTTTTTCAATTTAATTATTTTCTTAATATAAATTATTAAAAAAAAATTAATCAGTTAATACATAAATGATCAAGTAATAACAATTTTAGATTTAGGAGTCCATTTGTGGCGGTGTTAGTGGTCAAGGACACAATTTTAATTGCATCATCATTTTAACTCCAAAAACAAAGTGGTTCTATTGGTAGCATCACTTTTCGATTCAAGGGTCAATTTCAGGGTTATGTTCGAAATCTGGTTGTGACCGAGAATTGGAGATATTCTCATGCAAATATGTCATGAGAATATCGATTGGAATGATTTTCGAAGATATTCCTTTCTAGAAGAATATTTGAAGATCGAATTGAATCCATATTTGTATTCTTGTTGTTATGATCAATGCGTCCAAGCTGTGAGATAGGGGATCCATTCTGGGTTCACATGTGTGTTCTTTTGATGCGAATTTGTATATAAACTTATACCAAATGATGCATAGGAGACTAGATCATATGATACATCAATCGACTTTATTGTACTGTTGTTGAACCTTCATTAATACAAAGGATGGCGATGAAGTTTACCATCAGACCATCCCCATTCCAAAAGACACAGATAAGGAAATGAAACTCATAGTGAACGATAAAGCGGATCTGGAAGACATCAAAGATATGGACTTAGAGGAATTGGATATTCAAAGTATAGCGACAACATATGAAAGGAAATAAGTCCACGAAATAACTGAAAAGAAAAAACAGCTCCTAAAGTCACCATTTCTTAAATCAAAGCATAAGGAAAAGTCAATGGCCACTCAAAAAGGTAAAAAGTCAATGACCACTCAAAAAGGTAAACATTCAACGTCCTCTTCTCTAGGAATTAAAAATTCTACATCTAAAGAATCATTCAAATCAACTAAAGAGGATAAAAAGAGAGGTTGACCTTCTAACAAGCAATTACTTCATGAGTCAAGAGAACTTTTGGTGAATTCATGTAGAATAAAAGCATGGCATAAAAAATTTCCTCCCCACCAAACCATTCTGAGTGATGAAAGTAATATCCTAGAATATTAGAGGTCTCAATAACCTTACTAAACATAGAGCTCTTAAAACTCTATTCATGGAAGAAAAATCCTCAATTCTAATGATCCAAGAAACCAAGTGTTCAATAGAATCAATGGAAAAAATAGCCTTAAAATGTTGGAAGAGGTGCAACTATATAGCCTCAAATGTAGCTGGAGTGTCTAGAGGATTAGAAATTTTGTGGAACCCCTTAGAAATTACTCTCTCGGAATTATTTGCAATGAGACATTCCCTCTCAGCCAATTTCCAACTCATAGGATCATATCAAACAGGCCTAGTAACAAATGTTTACGTGCCACAACTTTTGCAAGATAAATTGGCCTTTATCCAATCCTTGTTAAATATCAACCTTCTTCCCTTTTATCACCCATGGATTTTGGGAGGGGATTTTAATAATATCTCATCTCTCTCGAAGAACCAAGGGGGAGTTTCCCGATTGGAACAAGATTCAATTTGTTTCAAGGAGATAATAACTGACCTCAGTTTGGTTTATTGGAACCCCATTAATGGAATTCATACCTGGAACAATCATAAAATAGGTACTCAACAGATTGTCTCTCGCCTGGATATATTTCTTCTTTCTAAATCTCTTCTTCACCTAAACTTCACTATTGAAACGTCCATTCTCCCATACCAAGGGTCTGACCACTGGCCTATAATCCTCTCTGTAGATATCCCTACTATCCCAAAGAATCGACCCTTCTGATTCGAACCATTCTATATAAATAACAAGTCGTTCCAAGAAAAATTAGAAGGATGGCGGAAAGAAGAAGTTATTCCCTCAAGATCTCCTATGCTTCGTCTGCAACAATGCTTGAAGAATCTGAAAAGCAAGATCAAAAAATGGAATAAAGTGGAGTTCGTCAATATCTTCATAGCTAAATGTCAACTAATAGAAGAAATGAAACAACTTCAACAACAAATGATCACAAATGGTCGCACGGAGAAAAGCATAGAAAGAGAATCTAGCTTAAGGGATAAAATTTCCATCAGAGAGGATCGGGAGGAATAGTTGTGGAGAAAGAAATCCAGAGTACAGTGGCTCGAAGAAGGGGAAAGGAATACTATTTTTTTCCATAACTCTATGCTTCAGCATAGGAAAAATAACAGAGTTACCTCGATCAGGGAATCCAAAGGGAACCACTTGTTCAAACAAAGGGACATAGAAACTGAATTAGTGAACTATTACAGTGCTCTAATGAAAAAACCACAGAAGGATCGGAAAGTAGAAATCCAAAAGATAACTCAATATATCCCCCAGATGGTGACATCAGACCACAATGAAGCTCTGATGAGGGAAATTACTATGAAGGAGGTGGAAAAAGCCATAATGGAAATCCACAAAGGTAAATCCCCGGGTCCGGATGGTTTTCTACAGACTTTTTTCACGCTTGTTGGCCCGTGATTAAACAAGACGTCTTGGAATCAATCGAAGATTCAAGAAGATTTTGAAAGATCCTCCCAACCTTTAACTCTACCTTCCTAACCCTGATCCCCAAAAAGGACAAGGGGGAAGACCCCAACAAGTTCTGGCCTATAGCCCTGTGTAATTTGATCTATAAAATTATCTCTAAAGTCATTGCTAATCCTCTGAAACCCCTCCTCCCCCTCTTGATCTCTCAAGAATAGTCTAGCTTCATGGAAGGACGTCAAATCTTAGAAAGTATCATTATGGCCCATGAGCATATCCATTCTCTAAAGACCTCACACAAACTTGGCCTTCTGATCAAATTGGACTTAGCCAAAGCATATGATAATATTAGCTAGGACTATATCTCAAGTGTTGTTCTAGCCTTCAACTTTGGCCCTAGGTGGATTAAATGGATCATGTCCTCAATCGCTTCCTCCTTTTTCTTGATTTTGGTAAATGGCTCTCACTCACAAACCTTTTCCCCATCGAGAGGAATCAGTCAAGGACACCTCTATCCCCTTTCCTCTTCCTCTTATTATCAAAAGGCCTAGGTCGATCAATACAAGCAATAACAACTCATGGAAAATGGAAAGGCATTAATCTTCATGGAGTGGACAGACCATTTACCCATCAACAATTTGTGGACGATACAATGCTTATGGCGACCCCTACCATCTGAGAAGCCCTCCAAATTAATAAAGTATTAATTGAGTTCTCAGAAGCATCAGACATGCTAATAAACCAAAGTAAATCTCATTTGTTTTTCTTTAATACTCCCCACCCAGTGCAAACCAACCTAACTGATATTTTTGGGTTTCAACGTAGCAATATCCCTACTAAGTACTTAGGAGTGTTTCTTATCAAAAACCCTTTAAAAAATGTTGCTTGGAAAGATATTCTCTTGACCCTAACAAAGAACTTGGAGAGTTGGGCCTTCGAATCCCTCAATATAGAAGGAATATTAACCCTTGTGAAATCAATCCTCCAAATTATGCCTATCTATCGTTTCTTCGTCTTAGCAGTCCCTAATTCTATCTTGAAAGAGATACAGGGGATTTATCGATCGTTCCTATGGGGGGAACCAAAGAAAGGAAAAAGTGGGCTCTGGTCTCCTGGGACTCTCTATGCAAACCCAAGTTGGTCGGAGGACAAGGTTTGCATACCCAGAAATTCTAAGTCAAGTTCTAGCAGCAAAAATATGGTGGAGTTGGATCACGACCCAGAGCTCCCAATGGGCACAGTTGTGGAAGGAAAAATATGCGAGAGACAAACATGAAGAAAAATTAATCTGTATGCAAAATTCCCCAAGTGGCTCCACCATTTGTAATATGGCATGGAACAATAGAGGTTCGATCCAAAATAATAGATTTTGGGAACTCGGGAATGGACAGAAGGCGTTATTTTGGGAGGATGCATGGGGAAAATCACCAAAATGGTCAGAGTGGGAGGAACTCCAAAGTATCAAGGAAGAAATAGAGAGGAAAGGGAAAACAAGGGTGGTGCATGATTGGTACTCTAAGGAAAATCAAAATGGGTGGTGCAAGTGGCTCCCCCAGGAAGAGTGGGAAGGAGCACAGGACCCAGAAACCCTAAATAGATTCTGGGAGGACCTCACCAACATGGGAATCAAGGTTAGCCCCAAGGACGATTGCATTCACTGGGGTTGGATAACAAGGGGAACTTTATCAATAAAAGAGGCATACTCTTTAGCATTCATCTTCCACAATGAGCCCAAACTGAATATTTGGAAGAGAATTTGGCAACAAAAGTTATGGCCTAAAAATTCAAAACAAGACTTTGACCTGGGATAACCTTTGGAAAAAATGATTCGAGGGTCCCTCCCGGTGTTCACTCTGCAAAGCTCAAGCAGAGACTATCAAACATATGTTCAATGGGTGCTCTTGGGTCAACTATTTATGTGATCAGTTGGAGACATTGTTTCGCCAACAAACTTGGTTAGCGAACATAACTCAGAATCCCATAGTGAACTGCCTATGGTGGATTCTCCCATGGTTTCTATTGTGGGAGACCTGGAAAGAGTGAAACAAAAATATATTTAGAAACAAAGAAAAGAACCCATAAATAATATAGAAAAAATTCTAAAAATTACCCGGGAAACAATATCAGTTCAACCTTGGAGGGATGACGACTCAAACTCCAATCAGTACACGATAGAGATTCTTAAGACATTTGCAGTTAGCAGGAGCTCAGTCTTGATCCTCCCAAAGCCATCTATCCCCAAGGCCTCTTTACCTCAGGTGCTCTTTACCTCCGTTGTAATGGCTAAGTCTGCTCACCACCCTCGAAGTGTTAGAATAGGAGTTTTGAGGCTTAACCATATTCGCAAGAGACTGCCTCAGCGTCGGGGTTTTTCCAGGTCTAATAATAAGGGATATTTCCATAATTGGAGGGAAATTGGGATTGTCACCCTTAGAGGTGGTGGAAGGAGTCGAGTGAGTGCAGAAACCTGGGGTATAATGGCCTCGCGGAAAGGTTATCCAAGAGTATATCATAGGGGAGGTCATTCACCAGTTAATAATATGTATCAACAGTCGGATATCATGGTTCCATCTTCGCGGGTGCAGCAAGAAGCTTATGACACGGTAGGCAACTTCTTTGCAACAATTCCTACCTTTTTCCAAGAACACTTGGAAGAGACATAAGTTATTGTTAGACAAGATTGGATTATGATAACGAACCAGGAGGTGATAGAGGCGGTTAGAAAATGGATTCCCCACACGAGTATGCCTAGGTCGCGCGAAACTAAATATTGGAAAACCATTGAGCGAAAATGTTCCAGACCAGGGAGGAATCTCATAATACCATGCATCTCCAATTAGATGGAATCCATATGATCATTATAGAAGTGTTATTGTGTGTGTCCTCATCCAGCACAATCGTGACCACCTCGGCTCCTCACAGCACGACCAACTCGACCCCGGAGCAAACCCAGGATCATTCTGTCGGACCTCCAGGTCTTTGATTAGATGATGTGGCCATGTTGTTTTCTGTTTTCATTAAGTAAGGCAAGTATATTGTAGTCTTTTCTCTTTTAGATGTCTCTTACAAGTTTTGATTTTTCGGTTTAGAATTTAGAATTTCGGTTTATAATTTAGAATATTAGACAAATAGTGTGGACTAAGAACTTCCATTTGTGTTGCTTGTCTGGTTTCCCTAGTGGCAGGTTATCAACTCATATTTTTTGGTAAATATTGAGTAAGGCAAGTATATTGTAATCTTTTCTCTTTTAGATGTCTCTTAGAAGTTTTGGTTTTTCTGTTCATAATTTACAATTTCGGTTTATAATTTAGAATATTAGACAAATAGTGTGGACTAAGAACTTCCATTTATGTTAAGGGTGTGATTTCAAACAAGTTGCAATTTTAACCACCTCCCTCAAAAATGGTGTTACTGGTAGTATCACTTTTCAATTCAAGGGTCAATTTCAGGGTTCCATTCGCAATGTCAAGGGTGTGATTTCAAACAAGTTGCAACATGTTGCAATTTTAACCACCTCCCAAAAAAACGGTGCTACTGGTAGCAGCAATTTTTGAAATAGGGGTAAAAATAGCCACTCTAAAAAAATGAGAACTATGGAAAGTTCTCGTTAAGTTGGTAACTTTGTTATATACCTTGAGCTCATTTTAAAATTTGTAAAACATGTATATATATATATATATATATATATATATATATATAATCTACCCATATCCCTTATCACGTCTTGTACATATATTCATTACCCTTTTTTTTTTTCCTCATCCCTGCATGAACTTTGACTATACCCCTTAATCAATTGATTATCACCCCACGATCGGTGCTCCACCCATGCACGATCATTGTTTTGAATGACGAACCCTTCTGATCATTGATTTGAACGACTAGCCTCTATGATCATTATAATGCATGATCATTATATTGAATGACCAATCATTGCTCTCATTTCTAATTCCTCTTATTTCGAATCACTTGGAGGATTACAAATAAACATCTTGCCCAAAAATTTGTCTCCCATTTCTGAATAATTCCCCATTACTCACTAGCAGTGTGAATTGCTCATAGCATAGTGCCTTCACATATTCTCTTACACTTGGATTTGTGGTGGCATGGGGAAACTTGGTGTAGTCATACATACCCTGAATACAATGCCAACAATCCCATACTCAAAGTTGCAGGGTGGCTGTCGTTTCTCAAAAACTTCCAAGTTCATGATGCCTCTATAACCAGGATGTTCGCAGAAGGTTTTGATGGTCGTGTTGCTCACATGGGTGATTTGGTGCTCACTATGACTAAAGAGACGTTGGACCAAGCTACGGGACTACCTCGAATAGGGGAGAGGTGGTTCAAAAACAAGCAAGTTGAACAAGGAGTTTGGACCTCGTTTTTCTGCTCAATAGAACATGGCTCAGATTGGAATAAGGGGGTACCTATAGCATGGATTCCAGAGAAGTGTAAAAGCCTCCTATTCGTTCTCCAAAATTTCATCACATGTGAGGGACATTATGTTGTTTCATTTCTTTACCATATTCTCCTTCTATTGCACTTTGAATTCAATGACCATTTAAATTTTCCTTCTATCTATGTTAAATTTTAGATAGGATGGCCCAGTGTATTCAAGAAAACCCTTAAGAATGTCATTCGTAGCCTATATCACCACGACTTGGTCAAATTTTTAATCCTAGAGGAATTGAATAAGAGGGGTGATAAGTGGGATGCATTTTTATTGCGTAATGGGTTTGTTGCTAGGAAGAATCCACTTGAAGAGATACCCTAAGAACCAGTCATCATTATTGATGATAACAATAAGAATAACAGTGAAGGCCTCAACATCCATGGAGTTGAGGGATTCACCACTCATGAAGAAATTTCTAAAAAGGCCTCTTTGAAACAAAAACGTGAGCAACATGTTTTGCAGCATGATGATGAAAAGGATATCGGTCTTGAGGAAATTGAAGCCTTTGTTGTTCATGGGGTAAGATGTAAGAAACCATTTGTAGAAAAGGGGCGTGGGTAGTCTATCTTCATTCCCCCTAAAAGGATTACCTGAAGCATGACCAAGAAAAATCTTCAAATATAGTGTGATGAGCCTCCAATACATAATACTCCATGTCCACCCAAAATTCAAACCCCTCTACAACCTGAACCAACACCTACCGAACATAGTGATATTCAACTGCCTAATCTTTGAATACCTTTGTTAAAAAAATACTCAGAAGAAGTCCGCTCAGCCTAATACATCTATATGCACATATCCCAACTCTGATGGGCCATCCATACCAGTACACCATGATGTTGATAACACCACAAACTATTATGAGTCTGTAAAAGTGGTCTTGTCCCCAAATACCAAGTCAATCTCATCCATATTGGAGAGGAAGGATCATAGTATTGATATATTGAAGGTCGAAGTTGAAGAATTCAAAATTCTGCACAAGTATATAAAGAATGAGAATACATTTTTGAAAGAAAAGTGTGCTCAGTTGCAAAGGGAGGTTGACAGATTGGCAACAAAAAATAGAAAGTTGTGTAAACTTAATCAAAAGAGACAGAAACAAATTGAATGACTCGAATTACATACTAGGACCTTGGGAAGAAGACTCAAAACAAAGAAAGGAAGGAAAGGACCCAATGTTAATATATGCATTGGGACTGCCATTTGACATGGTTGTAGCAACGACACAATTTTGAAAATTTTGATAAGAGGACATCAACTAAGTATATATATCTTGTTGCATGAGGACATGCAAAACCTTTTTGACTCGACATAACCACCCATTTTCCCATGATTTTCACTAATTTCACCATATTTCTCATATAAAGGTCATTTGAGAGCTTAAGAGGTAAATTTGTTGGTTAATCAACGTTTTCCCCATTGTTTTTGATGAATTAGAGAAATTAGAGGTTGTTTTATTACCAATGATGGTTGACCAATACAAGTCTTGTAACTTCTATGGAGGTCTTATAACCCACTTCCACATTCGGCATATACTCGCAGTTCTAGAAGGGAATCGACGACAGGGGTTATTTTTCCAGATGCCTCGACATGCTTCCGAGATCATTGCATCGGTTCCATAACAGATGGAGGAGGCGCAAGCTTCTGTCAAATCCTGCAGCCATCACATGTGTGTTCTTTTGATATGAATTTGTATATAAACTCAGACCAAATGATGTATAGGAAACTAGATCATATGATACATCGATCGACTTTATTGTACTGTTGTTGAACCTTCATTAATACAAAGGATTGCGATGATGTTCTGAGATAGAATTTGTATTCCAATTTTTTTAAGTCTGTGAGTTTTTAGGCAACGTGAATCCAATTCGGCCATCGTTGCTATGTTTTATAGCAGTAGAGGTGGTAATTTCATTCCTTTGATTTAATAATTAGCGTTGCTCTATTTTGATTTAAGTGTGCAGATAGAGTAGCTATGTTTTGATTTCACATCCTTTAGTTTCATATACAGCATTTGTACGATCTCCAAAGTTAAGAACTGATATGATATCATACTCAGTGCTCACATAGTTTGATTTTGGAAATGCGGGTGTCTCTCTAGCTTTCAATCCATGTATGTTTTGTGTATTGGTTTTGTTACAATTTAAATAGTGGAAATCATATAACTCTATCTCAATTTTGTTTGGTTTACAATCTAAGTGTGCAGCTTGGATATCGTTGTTTCAATTTCATTCTATATGTGACAAATGCACTATTTTCCAAGTTATAAATTGAAATAACATTGTTTGATTTTGATATACAACAGTTGTATCTTGGAGATCTATTAATGCAAATGTCTTGTAGTTTTTAAGTTTCGTCTCCATGGTGTGTGGATCGATCATTTCCCTTATCCTTCTTTTATTTTAATGATTAAGTTGTTTTCAGTGTAAGTAAAACAAATCTCATTGAAGGTTATATATAAAATTGAGTTTGACTCCGTTATGAGAACACCAAGTACCTCACTCTGAAAGAAACATTACTTGTGCCTTTAAAAACTATGCATTGTTAATCCAATGAAGATCATATATTTTCCTTTTGTAATTGTCAATGTATAAAGTAGAATAGTTTTCTCAACAATCCTTTTCATGTCTTGTTTGCATTTAAAATTAAAAGAACGGTGTCAGTGAAGGTAGGAACAATATTTTATCCAAGAATTGCATACAGGAATGCTTAGGATTTGCTTGAGTGAAAGATTGTAGCATGTACTCAGCAAAGCACTTCTTTGTTTTTATACCCAGTGAACGAGATTCTTGTAATTTGCATAGTCTTTCATTGATGCTAGTTAATGCTATAAGTATGGTTTCATTTAATTAAGTTTGAGTGTTCTTTTTCATAGATTAGACAGTCAGTCATGTTTTGGTCCCTGCATATACAGTGTCAACATCTCTAATGTTATTCTCTCGGATTGATGAATTAATGGTTAGAATTTAAAGTTAATTAATTTTCTCAACAGTGACATGCTTTAACACCCTCCTGTGGATCTGTTAACTATGGCAGTTGTATCAGAAACTAACAGGTTGACTTTTTGGTTTAATGGAAAACATGGTTTAGTAATTGGCATCAGAGCAAAATATCATGGGCTCGAGTCCACTCGGTTGGTGTTGAGTACCTCAGTTGGTGTTGAGGGGGTTATTGTTGACTTGGTGGTCAGCACCTCCTTCGAGAATCGTGACATGGTTTAGAAACCTCCCATGGATCTTTTAAATCTGACGGTTATATCAAAAACTAACAGGTCGGCCTTTTGGTTTAACGACAAACATGGTCCAACACACTTGATGGTCGTGTAAGTCCTGAGATCTTAGTGGTGAGATTTCCCTGCAAAAACATGCATGTGAGACACTATAAACTACCCAGAAATTCCTAAGTGTTACCCAGAATTTGTTCTTGCAGTATCATGGTCTGGTTAGGGGGTGACCAGTGGTAGAAAGAAAAAGTGTAATTGTGCCTACGGTTGGGTGTAAATCACTCACCCTCAATTGATTGGTTGGACATCGATAAGAGTCAGATAAGTATTTTCTAGTTTGAGTTTTTTTGTGTTATATTTCTTACTTAGTGAATAGAAAGGGATGCCAGCTTGACTTGAATGAAATGAAAGAGAAATTATGAGAAACTTCTTGAAAGAAATTGCAAAAAGGAATGAAATTTATATTCATTGCATTTAGGAATTCAGTTGAGTTTCTTAAGTATGCATGCATGGTTTGAGTATAACATTTTATTGGTAATTGAGAGTGGCATGGAAAGAAATGAAGAGGGTGAATAAGAGTTTTTATTGCATTCAGAAGATGTTTTTAATTTGCTCTGTCTGCATCATTTAAGTTATGTTACAACATCTACTGAATTGAGTCTTGGATGACTAACAAAAGAATTGTTTTGAATCATGTTTGTCTGTAAGGCAATGTTAGTATAAGTATAGTGTCTCTCTGCAATCTATGTATGAGCCATGAATTGTTGAAGAGGTAATTATGAGCCTTCCTTATGCTTATTATATAACTATGAGACTATTGTAAGACACTCTTGATTGATTGTTGCATAGTAGTAGTAGTAGTGTGTGTGTGTGTTGTTATTTATGCATACTTGTGTAAATCTTGAGGAAGGAATTCACACAATGCTACAGTAACTCAGTTATGTATATATGAATTAATGTAAAGGTGTGTGTGTGTAGTATCTAAGTGTGTGCATATCAATATACACTCTTGTAAAGTGTTGATTGCTATGTTGGAATTATTACAACTCTTGTGTAAATCCTTGGAAGTAAGGTCATACTTCTTGAATGAATTGTCTTAGTGGAAAAGACTTAGAATTTCTCTAAGACTTAGGCAATTTCTTTGTTTTGCGGAAGCTAAATTTTCCGGGCGATATAGTGTGTATCACTGAAAATCATTTTTCTTACCGATACAGCGTGTATGGCTGAAAATAATTTTTCTCACAAATACAACGTGTATCGTCAAAGAAGGTTATTCTCGACAATACATAGCGAAGGAGAAAAGATAAATTATCACCAAAGAAAGTTATTCTCGAAAATACATTGTGCCAAAGATAAATTCTTTAGGTGATACATTGTGCCAAATATATTTTATTCATGGGATACATTGCGCTAAAGATATTTATTTGGGCGATACATCGACAATTTCTTTGGGTGATACATTATGCCAAATATATTTTATTTGGGAGATACATCATGCTAAAGATAAATTATTTGGGTGATACGTTTCCCTGAAGATATTTTATATAGGCGATACATCGCACCCAAGATGAATTAATCGGGTGATAAAAGAAGAAACCACTTATTGTGGAGAAAGAAAAATCTTAACGGTGAGAGAGAGAAAGAGAGAGAGAGAGAGAGAGAGAGTAGGACCTTATCACACAGAAAGAAAATTAAGAGTGATATAATTTATTGCACGAAAAAAAAAATTGTGTGACAAAACGAAGGATAACGAGGGGGACAGAGGAGAAAGAGAAAGAAAGAAGGAGAAGGAAGAAAGGCCTCCATTCATGAGAAAAGAATCTTCCTCGGGACGTGACAAAGGAAAGGAAGTTTTCTTTATCGCAAGAAGAGAAAATTTCTTGTGGTGTGACATGTTTCACCATAAAAAGGTTTGGTGCGACATGTCGCAAGATGAAAATTTTGGGGATGTGATGCCACATCAACTAGCATGTGTGGTGCCACATAGGCATGATGATGTCATCAAGTAAAGATAAATTATGTAATCAACTTCAGAAAGCCATAATTTATTTCTCAGAGTTTAGAATCGAACAAGAATATAGTCATTGGAAAACTCTTGACAAGTAGAAAGAATCTATGAGCTCATAAATGCCCTTAGAATGATTCTTAGAAATGATGGTTTAAAGGAAAATTTAATTACCCTGCCTCCTTAATGATGCTTAGGGGGTTGGGTATGTTACATGGAAGAGGACATGGTAGTAATAACACTAGAAAACTTACCACATGCTTACGAGCACTTTATTGAAACCACTATGAATGTTGATCTGAAGTTTGATTAGATATGCAATACACTCTTATTGCAAGACATATGGGAGAAACAGTTATGCAGGAGAAGTGAAACAAAGGGTTTAGAATAGGCCTTTGCAACCAATTTTAAGGGAAAAGGAAAATGGCAAAGACAGAAGGTCGAGCTAGTGGTGAAGATGCAGCTAAGAGCATGAAGACCATCACTTGTCAGTATTGTGCCAAGGTGGGCCATATGAAGAAGCACTGCAGAAAGAGGTTGGTTGATCAAAAACCAACTAGGGAGGTCATCAATAGAAGGCTCATATCACAGAGTATATAGAAGAGAAGGAATTATCCTTCTTTGCATTCATGGCCAAGACTCCAGTAGATTAGTTCGAGTCATTTGCTTGGTACATTGATTCAGGTGCATCACATCACTTCACCAATAGGAAGGACTTGTTCACAGAGTACATTGCATGTTTCTTGAAGAATTAAATGATATTTGGTGGTGGGGCATAATAAACAATAGTTGGCAAAGGGAATGTGCATATTTAATTTGGAGAAAAAATGTTGATTTTTCTCAATGTGAATTATGTGCCAAGTATGGAGGTTAATTTACTTTGGTGATTCAAATTATGTAGCACTCCCCTCATATATATGTCAATTTTAGCAATCACAAATGCTATATAGTTGACTAGGAAACCAAGAAGACTATTTCTCTTGGTGTGGAGGATCATCAATTATTCAAATTGGTTGATATTTGACAGGTCAAGGAGCATGCATTGGGAGTGGGAATTTGGTTGCATGATTAACATGTTGGTCGTGATATTGAGGCAGATGAAATACTATGAATAACCACATACAAACTCTAACATAGTTATTGACTTGATGAGAACCCTCCAGAGTTTCATTTTTTACAGATCACATTTAGTCGTTTTTACCTCCCTTTCAAAAAGTGGTGTTATCAATGGCACCCTTTTTTTTCAATGTTAAAATTACCACCTTTTACAACCATGGTCATACCAACCTCTTAATGTTTCTCCCAAAAACCCTAAAATCAACCATTGAATCAAAAAGTGGCACCAACAATAACACACATTTTTTAGGGGGGGTCAAAATTACAACTTCTTTGAAAGCATGGCCTTAACAATCGGTATTGTGGTTCACAAAAACCTTAAAATCAATATTTGAATATAAAAGTGGCACCAACAACAATTCCATTTTTTTTCAAGGTCAAATTTGCAACTTTTTTAAAACCATGGACTTGACAATCGATACCCCTGCAACCAAAATCTTTAAATCAACCCCCAAATCAAAAAGAGATGCTACCAGTAACACCGTGCTCTTTTGGAGGGTTTTTGAAACCATATCATAAACCCCCAGTGTTATTGGAAACAAGATAATTAAAAAAGAAAAAAACCTGAAAACTGGAAAAATATAAAATTAAAGAAAAAATAGGGAAAAAAAACTTAATTAAAAAAATATATACATTTTTTTTATTCTCAACCTTTAAGATTAAAAAACATGAAAAAAAAAACATATTAACAAAAAAAGGGGGACAACCTTCCATGTTCTCGTTTTATTTTATTAAAAAAAAAACCTAAAATTATATGTTTTTTTAACATTGAAAACAATTTTTTTTAAATAAAAATAATAATAATAATAAAGTCTACAACATTGTTTAAATAAAAGGAAATTTTGAAAAATACAAATATATATATATATATATAGAGAGAGAGAGAGAGAGAGAGAGAGAGAGAGAGAGAGAGAGAGAGAAAATAAAATATTGGAGGCTAATTTTGGTAATCCCCTGACGCACCCCCATTCCTCCCTTATCCCACCCTCCCGCAACCTTAAACCCTCTCTGCCACCCTCGACACCCCTCCCCACATCCTTGCTACTCAAATGAGTTGCCACGACGAAGCCTAAAAGGTCGCAAGGAGGGGCACAAGGGGAAGGGGTATAGGGTCATGGGAGGGTGGAATATGTGGGGGATCATTTGAGCAATAAGGCCTATAGTAGGGGTTCCAGGTGGGGGAAGTGTGCATTGGGTGGGGGAGCGGGTATGGAACCATGAGAGGGTGGGATTCATGGAATTGTCCCCAGCCAAACCAAAATGTCATATTTTGTTGTTGTTTTTTAAATTCATTTATTTTCAAAAAAAACAAATCATTTTTGTGTAGTTTTTATATTTGGTTTATTTAACAATTTAAAAAAAATAAAATTGGATTTTAATTTATTTTTTTTTAATAGATTTTTTTTAATCTTTTTTTTTAATTTGTTTTAAATGTTCTCTAAGAAAATTTTAATTTTTAGGGTTTTTTTGAAATAAAATAAGAGGACAAGGAAAGGGCTTTTTTCCTTTTATAAAAACAAATATATTTGGCCTCCTTTCATTGATGTCCTCTTTTGATATTTTTGTTGCAACCTTAGGTTGACTAGAACCTTGAGGCTGGACTGGACTGATAGCGTGAGAACAATCATCTTGGAGATGAAGACGTGAAGACACAGATTCGAAGGACTCTATAGATGACTTGGAGGGAGTAGCCACTCATTTTCCTTGTTATCTTTTTAGCTCGGGAGGTACTCTGCATATGTGTCTTGTATGTGGAAGTTACCTTGTACCTACACTACTAGACACTTCACTTTGTAATGGGTTTTTATAAAGTTGTAAAGTGGTTCTTTTATTAAAGTGACTTTTTAATAAAATGTACCTTCTAGTATTATAGTAACTTTATTTCATAAAGTGCACTTATGTTATAAAGTGAAAATGTTCTTTAATATTTTAAGTGATTTATTTTGGAGGGAATGAATCATGACCCTTGATCTTGTAAAGACAAGATTAGATCTTGGCCATTAGATCTAGGGTTGGAAAAGGTGAAGGGTCACTTTCATATTATAAGAGAATGCATTGGATAGTGTGCAAGATACAAGAGAAGAAGATTGAGAGAGATTTTCGAGTAGGCTTGAGAGAGGGAAATTAGGGCAGCAAAGAGGTCACATTTCCCAAGAGATTTTGGGCACAAATCTCAAGGAAACATTTTTGTTTGAGTGTTGAATGCTTTTCACTATTGGAGGTCGTATTGTACAGCTCCGTACAGTCTGTACAGTAAGGGGAAGATGGCACAAAAATTGAGGCAGGATTTGGCACAATTTTCGAGGTTGTTCTGAGCATTTTTCTTGTTGTTGGGTCGTACAAGACAGTTCGTACAACACACTGTTGGCACACTTTCAAGGTGCAATTTTTTTCTGGGCAGGTCGTACATCAGTACAGACTTAGAACGGATTTCGAGGAAGAAATTATGGGACTGTTTTAGTGTGTTGTAAGTGGATTTCTCTTGTTGGAATTTGTATTGTTGTTGCTGATATGTATTTTCCTAAAGCTAAATAATAGATCTCTCTCTCTCTCTCATTGGGTTTCCCCACATTGGGGTTTTCCCTGGCATTTGCCTAAATTTCTTAGTTATTCATGGTTGGATGATTGTTGTTCATTGTGTTTATTTCGCTGCAAAATTGATTAGCAATGTGTATTTATGATTATGGTCATTTTTGAATGTGGGTTTAGACATTTCAAAGTTCATAGAAGATAGATATCTCTAGGTTTCCAAGTGTATGATAGAATTGTTTACTTGTTGATTTTGTCATTAAATTTTCACATTCCTTTATCTGGCTCTAGCTTGGGAACATCAGTTTTTAGCATATTACTTGCATGAGAAGATTGTACGGGTGAGACAACATAATCAGCTTGGGCATTTGGATTTTTTGGCGGTGGAGGATGGGGTAATGGAAAAGACACAGTTGACCAACCCTGGTGATGAGCAGCACGCTGATGGACAATATCTTGCCAACCATCATTGGCATGCGGTTCTAGTCGCATAGACACATGAGGGGGGTTTGAGAAATTTTGACGTGGTTGGTAAGGAGGCCTCTTAGGTATGGGTTGCAGAATTCCTTGTCCAACTAGGTTGAAGAACCCAGCTTGAAAAAATTGATTTAACTCATGTGGATCAACGTCAAAATGCATTGAAAATCGGGGCCTTCTATGGCCTCTTTGCCAATTTCCTCTACATCTATTAGCACCTCTATTAACACCCCTGCCATTGTTGCCTATGCTAAAAAAAATCATCCTAAAGAAATATTCCAAACATATTATGAAAAACTCTTAACAATTCATGCATCAATACTCTACATAAATAAAATCAAAAGGTCGGCTCTATTATTCACCATAGAAGCATATGAAATCCATCCATCAACATATTAAAACTCAACAATAAATTTTCATTTGAACAAGGAGTGGTAGGGATATTGGGAAGATGAGGGGATTATAATGTGCGAAAAATGGTGGCATGGATGGGAAACGACCAACGAATATTGTTTAAGCAAATGTAGAAGTAACGGAAACTGTATCCATATCCAAATTCAAAACACCAGTCATCAGCTAGCCTTTCTCTTTTGTTATTAATCCTTTCTTTTTTCAAAAAGAATTTAAATTTCATAATAATAAAACAGGTAATGCTTGAAATGTATTTGGGAAGGCGAGGGGCATATAATGAGCAAAAATTGATATAATGAAAGGGGAAAAAGACGATTATTGTTCTATTATATGCAATAGTATCCAAAAAAAATGCCATCACTATCAACTGCCAAAACTTTTCTCTGTTTCATAATTTAAATCCAATACACAACAATTTTTATAATACCCAATATAAAAACCCCATGAATTTTCCAGGACTGTCAAAATTTACAACTCCAATTTCATTTTATTTTCTTTTTATCAGCATAGATTCTATAAAAGACTGTTAACAGAGTCACTCAACACAATTAAAACCAAACTACATCAAGTATATGTGGGAGGTTGGGAACATGACATAAGCCATCGACCTTTCACTATACAACACAGGTAACACAACTTTAATACTTGTTGTGTAATTAGACTGGGTTTGAAACCCATGTGTAACTAGTGCTGATTGTTTATTAAACATAATACCACTTCAAAATTGACAAGCCTGGTGGATACATAACAAATGAGACAAGAATTAATGCAACTAATCAATATTCCCTTTGTTGGGTTAATCACTTATAACATGCATCAAGACCAGAGTTTGAATCTCTTAATTTCCATACATCAATAAAAGAACTAAGGTTTGGGAAAACGCAAAGGAGAAACCTTCACAAGGGGTTTGTAAAAACATTTAACCATCTCCTATCACAACAGACTTCCCACAGACCTCTCCACGGACCTCTCATGGTGGTTGCAAGGAAAATATTCCCATACATTCACAAATAGTTGACATGTAATTTGAAGGAGCTACAAATCTTCCAAAGACTGGGTAATGGCGTTAAGAAAACAATTGTTCTTTTGTTTCACAGAGAAAAAGAAACCCTTGAATTTAAATGACCAGATATGAGTGAAACCAAAAAAATATTTTCCACAGTCACACATTTTGGATGCAATGTTATTGCATAACCCAAACAGAAAGGAAATTTCGACCATTAATCAACTTGAAACATTTAAATGCCAACAGGGAGAACCTCCACTTTAGATGCAATTTACACAGTCGATACCCACATACATTCATTTAAACTTCGAAAAGAAAACACAATCTATAAGAAATTCTAAGAGACAACATCATGATTTTGTTCTGAGCGGAGCTATATTTCATGAATGGAGAAGTAAGAACCATCATACTTGTATGGAGAATGCCAGGAAAACCATAAGCACGACTATTCTTTCAAGGCCGAGAAAAACGGAGGCAGCACCAACCAAAACAATGATAACAAATGCGAACCAAGTGAGGGTGGGGACCTCGAGGTAGGGTTAGAGCAACGTGCAGTAATTGCATGTCGTATCTCACATTAATTCCATCAACTATAGCCAAGTACGAGCGCACCCAATACATCCAACGCATAGTCCACTAAATGTGCCACATAACATTTCAATCAAAAAATCGAACTTTCCACCTTCCATTAACCCATAAGTTTTATATGCATACTTTAACGCTTAGCACCAAATACATCTTATGTCCCACATTCCTTGCTAGGGAAGAATTTCCACCTTATAAAACTTAACCAATGTCCATGATAATAACAAGAATATCATAAGTGTGATATGCCATAACTATATATAGCCCATGCTTGGAGTTTAAATCAACAAGTCAAATTAGATTTGTAGCAAGAATAAACCAAGATGCTCATTAAAACAACATTTTTCCCCTTCCTTTTTAAAATTAAATTGCCATGAAACCCCATCATTCATCCAAAAAGCGGTTTCAAATTTTAAATTGTCAAGTCATCTTGCAAGGTAATCATGAGCGCAATGAAATGTTCATTATTATTCACATAATGGGGTCCCACCTATTTAGTATATTATTAATAAGGCATTGCAACCAACTTGCATGCAGGGATTCCATGTTGCGCTTTTGGGCGTCAACACTTACATATCTTCATCTTTGAAATCCCTAGCTCCGGCCCTGCTGCTCTCGCATTGATTCCTCGAGGGGGTTCGGCCCCCCTCCATACAATCTGAACCCTAGCGATGAAGGCCAGGGCTCTCACGCGGTGTCTCGGGGTAAACCCTCATGCATTCTACTAATGCTGGTAAAAACCCTTCCCCTGATGAATCCATGGAATATTCTCTGCAAATCAATAGTGAATGGCCTAAATGGAAGCATGGACAATGTAATATGAAGGCAGTGGTGATGCCAAAATACAAAATTTGCTCAGATCGTGTTGGAAGTTATGTTTAGTTCATGAAGGACCACGCAATCATTGGTAAGTTTCTTGGAATCTGGCCCTCAAAATGGGACCCAGTTTCCTGGATAAAATCACGCTGGAAACATAAAGACCACTTTGAGCTCAAGCTTGGATCTAAGGATTTATTCACGACTATTTTCCAAAATCAAACGGATTGTGAAAGAATTTTTTTAAATGGACCCTATTTCTTTGGCTCAATTGGCCTGCATCTTTTTTACTAGATTGAGAAATTCAATCCTGACAAGGAAGACTTCACACCCTCGAAACATATGTCAAATTTGTCGAAGCCACCAATCAAGGATTTTATATTTCCTATGCCCAGATCTACATCTATATGAATGTTTATGTCCCTATCCTTAAATCAATTTGTCTCAGTTATCAAGAATCTGACTGGATCCAAACCCTGGAATGTGAATTCATTCTTTTTCAATGTTGATGTTGCCATGAGCATGGGTACCGCTTCAGAGACTATGCCTTCCTCAACCCCCCCAAGATCACTAAGCTCGAACCTACAAAGGATGGGGAGGGCTTTACCAAATTTTTCAACGGATGAAGATTGGGTAGAAAACCCAACCCCTCTAGTCCTTCTAGAAATCATAAAACCAAAAACAACTTTGAAATCATGGGATCTTCCCCCGAGATTCCCCCCTCCCAACCTTTGTCGAATCCCACTCCTTGCAATCCAAAAGCTCACAAATCCTTTGATCCTTCCCCTGATCAAGAAGACCCTAATAATCCTAAAACCTTGGCCTCTCCCTCTAACCTCATGCCCCTTTAAGATGTTGTCATGAATCCATATGAGGAGAATGGAACAGATCTTGAGCTGAATGATATGGAACTGGAAGGCATCAATCTGTAAGGTATTGTGGATGCATGTTGCATAAATTATCTGAAATCAATCCCACCAAAGCACATCCAGCAAGTCCACAAATCCCTCCACAAAGACCAGATATCCAGTGGAACCTAGCCCTCCACAAGGCTCCAACCCAACACTTGGAATCCAAACAAGCAAGTTCAAACCCAAGAAGAATCCTCAGGATGACAAGCGCAAAGGGAGGAAATCAAATCTGCAGCTTTTACAAGAAATAGGAGATATCTTTGTCAACTCGAGCCTGGAATAAACGGTAAGAGTAAACAGTGGCTCTTATGGAACAAGGTATGTATGGAATCGCCTAACATTTTTCATAATGGAATATTAGAGGAATAAACAATAAGAAAAGACAATGGCTCTTGTGGAACAAGGTATGTATGGAATCACCTAACATTTTTCTGTTGCAAGAAACAAAATTCTCAAGTTCATCTTTAGCTTATATTCTCTCCAAGGTATGGAAAAATGTCATCTTTATGGCCTTGGACTCTAGAGGATCTACGGGGGGGCTAGCAATTCTTTGGAATCTGGCCACAGTCATTCTAGACAACTTTTTTGCTACTCCTAGAAGTTTAACTACACGCTTCATATCGATTAGCTCTGAAGCCACGGGTTTCATAAAAAATGTTTATGGATCGCAGCAACTTAATGAAAAATATGACTTTCTGCATGTACGACAAAATATTACAGATTTCCATAGAAAATCAACTTTGGATTTTGGGGGGAGATTTTAACTTCATATCCTCCCTTGCAAAAAAACGGGGGGTGGGGTCCACATGTTGGATCCAAACAGTGAATCCTTCAATGCCTTCATCCTGAGCCAAAAATCGATTGACATCGAAACCATCAATGATTTGCACACTTGGAAAAACACTTGGAATCAATGAGTCTCTCAACAAATTGCTTGTCGGCTAGATAGATTCTTGGTTTCTGAACCTTTCATGCTCTCAGGAGTGCATATGGAGGCAAGCATTCTTCCAGTTGTTGATTATGATCATTGGCACATCTGTCTAAATCTGGATGTTTAGGATATCCCTTTTACAAGACCTTTTAGATTCAAAAAGTTATGTCTTTCCCATCTGAATTTCCAAAGAAACATTCAAACATGGTGGGATGATGTTAAAGTGATGCATGGCTCACTAATGTATCGCTTTCAACGTCATCTCAAAAATCTCAAGCAACAACTCAAATCTTGGAATAAATCGATCTTCGGGAACATATTTCAATCCCAACAACTTTTGGAATCCAAGATGGTTGGCATTCAACAACAAATCATTCTTCATGGGCAATCGGAGGATCTGGCTCAGCAATAAAAAAATCTCTCTTCCCAGATAGAGGAAAGACAAAATCAAGAGGAAATTCTATGGAAGTGGAAATCCTAGGTTCAATGGCTTAAAGAATAGGAGAGCAACACCAAATTTTTCCATCGATCAATGACTCATCATAGGCACGCCAACTGCATTACCCAACTAACCTCTTGTAATTTACCTGATCTAAAACCCTTTGTAATTGTACATATATGTAGGTGATTTGTTGATACTAACGGTTTATGTAATGTGTATAAATACGTTGGTGGGCTATTGGCACCTGGATTTTAGTGTTGTGTGCATTTGAGTAAGTGCACGGAGAAGTGTTATCAAAGACATGGTGAAAACATTTTTTGTGTTGCATGCACCCGGGTAAGTGTGCACATTGCAATGTGTTATGCGCACTTGGTTAAGTGTGCGATAATGACCTGGAAGTATGTAGTGCTAAGTTATATATATATATATATGATTGTTTATGTTTTGAGGTCGGAGAACCTGTGTGATTATGAGGCTAGTGAGTCTGGACGCAGATAGGCCAATGCGTTTATCCATGTAAATACAATCATGATTATTAATATAGTATTGTATCATTGCACGCAGACTGACTCAAGCGAAAAGAGATGGGGGGGCTACTCCATTGAAAAAGGAAAAGGGGGGTGAGTCATAAGTCTTGGGGAGTATTTTAATAATAATTCTGGAAAAGTGTAATGAAGATATGTTTCTTTATCCTAAGTTCTTGAGGGTAGGGAACAGGTCACCAAGTGGATTAAAGCTACTTATGAAGGTGAAAAGTGTCAAGTGGAAGGCATGCAATATATATTGTTGGCCTTAGTGTATTTTGGAGAGGATGATGATTATTATTGATGTTGCAAGCTCTCGTGAGCAAAAGGGGGTCGGACTGTATGGAAAATATGATTATTGCCTTAACTGCACCAAGAAGCTTGTAAGGAGTTGTGAGGGATATAATCTAATTTTGTTGTCAAGGGACGGGTTAAAAGACCCTGAGCAGTTTCTCTAGGTGAGAGATGGTTGTTATGAAGTGGTTGTCAGACCTGGGAGCATACTCTCCAGGTAAGAGTATTGTTGAGAGTTGTTCCCTAGTGTGTTGAGAATTAGTTGCAAGGCTCAAAGACTTCTTGTCTGACATGTTGCTAGTAACCCTGGGAAGGGAAGTGGGGCAGCCGAAAGACTGCTGAGAAAAGAAAGGGCATTGATCCAGGAGGATCTCCACACATGGAACTATTACTTTTCATACAATGAAGAAGATCATTAAAATGTTAATTGATGATAGGTGGAAAATAATAATTAATGCTCGTGAATGATTTATTTAAATTGTAAAAAAAAATGATTAATACATTAAGTGAGTGAGAAACTCATGTATTATTCATGCAAATTGGAAAAATTATTAATGCTTGAAGTGAGTTTGAGAATCTCACATATTATTCATTTAATTGAAAAAATGGGAAATTAGTTTTGTGAGAGAATCCAACTCATAAATTAGTTTCCTAATTTTAAAGGTACATTAGTTTGCTAGTTATAAGGAGGAAGTTAAGGGTCTCATGGGTTGGTTTGGACTCTTCTTCACTTTACCACAAGTGATTTCCTAGTCTCAAGGAGGAATTTAAGGGTTTCATGAGTTGGTTAAAATGATTTCTCGTTTTTTTTCCTTGAGTGGTTATTAAATCATAAATTTGTGGATCTTGTCTCCTTGAGTTATGGAGTTAAGGAAAACTATATAAACTCTTTATGAAAACTCTAGGTTTTGTCTTTGGATGAATCCTTTATGGATCATCCCTTGATGGAGAGAGAGCTCAAATATAGTCCTTCTAGTGTCTGAATAAATGTCACTTATGTGAGAGCCTTAAGGTTGCTCTGGGTTCCAATCCTATAAGGAGCATGTGCCACATTTTGTGAGAAGATTTCAGCTCTTTCAAAGGAAGGATAATACAACGATTTGTATTCCAAGCAGATCCGGAGATGTAGCCAGAAGGATTTGGTGAACTTTGTTGACAACTCGGTGATCTCTTGCCTCATGTGTGAATTTATAATCTCATGTTTTCGTATGCATGTTATTTCCGAAATTATGATTATTAATGCATTAAGTAATGGATATATGAAACTAACAACATATTCACGAAGTTAATATTCAATAAGCACATATTTTCACCTTTAACGCAATCAAGTTCAATAGATCCACAATTGTAAATATGACCTTCAATAAGTGGCCTAGAACCAAGTCAAGTTTGGTATCAGTGTCACCCCGGTTTCATATCAAGTGGTATCATAGCAGGATTGACAGGGATTGCAAGTGTTGAAGACAAAATGGGAAAAGCATCGAAGAATGCATGGCTTAAAGAGCTTGAAGAAATCAACCAATACATCCAAGCAAAGAATGCAGAGCTCAAAAGGCTTCTACAAGTTGCAGAGGATGAGAATCAAAAATTGAGACTCATGTCAGAGAAGCATGTGGGGGAACAAGTTGGAGAATGTTCCACTACAAAGGAGGCAAAAATTCCCTCCAAGACCAAATCAACTTGTGGCCATGGCAGGTATACTAGTTATGGTTCTTTTCATGAAAATGTTGATAGTTGCATATATTGTCAAATAATAGAGGATGATTTCCAGACACCAGGTAACCAAGGTGGTTTTCTAGCAGCCTCATCTACAGCTTCATCCAACTAGGAGGAGCAGTTGGAGGTAGAGAATTCTCCATGTTCAATTCCTTCCCTCATTAATGATGATGCTTCTTTTGGAGTTTTTGAACAACACACTAAGGGCATTGGCCTGAATTTGCTAAGGAAGATGGGGTATAAAGGAGGAGGTCTTGGTATTGATGGCCAAGGCATCATTCACCCATTGGAGGTTGAAGCAAGACTCTGATATGTAGGATTGGGGTATGGTGAAAGAGAATGTCCAAAGGCAGCAAAAGCAGAGGATTATTCAAGAAAAGAGTTGATATCATCACCAACACCATATTGGGACAAGAAGAATGTTGCAAAGCGTTGGAAGAGAAAAGATCTTTACAATGAAAGCGAGAAGGATATGAAGTCATGCAACTATTGCACTCACTACCAAAAGAGTGGTCACTAGATCAAGAAATGTTAGAAGCTTCACCTCGAGCTTCGTGGTACACCAAGAAAGAAGCTCGTACCAGAGTCTATGCAGTTGAAGGCTAGATCCTCCTTAGTTGAAAAAAAATGGCCAAAAATCAAAGTTCCCATAATTCGACAAAACTAGCACCAAGTCGAAGAGGTCGACAAGAACTTTCCAACGACGCAAATAGCACCTCAAACAAAGTCCGGATACGAAATTTATGGCCCTCTAAAGTTTTCAGAAAACATGTAAACTAGGGAAGTTCGTACAGTGTTGACGTCAGCGTGATATCAGTGTGCTGAGTTGGCAGGATTGCAGAGAGAAAAGTGTACTACTGACATCAATGGGCTGACGTGGTAGCACCACAGGCTGCCATGTGTCACTTGTTTTTGGCAATTTCTGGGGTCCAAATGAACTAGTAAAAATGTGCCACGTGGCATCCATATGAATGCCATGTGGCAGTACGACACTCACTGGACAGTTGACGTGGCCGACCGTAGAGATGATGGGGCAGACCATACAACTGACGTGGAAGTACAACAGGACAGTTGACGTGGCAGTACAGCAAAATAGTTGACGGGGCAGTACAGTAGGAAGCTGATGTTGCAATAAAGCAGGACAACTGACGTGGCAGAACATACAGCTAACGTGGTAGTACAGCATCACAGTTGACGTAGTAGACCATACTGCCGACGCGGTAGTATAGCAGGATAGTTAACGTGGCAAATCATACATGTGATGTGGCAGTGCAACAAGACATCTAACGTGGCAGACCGTACAGTTGATGTGGCGTTGACCGTACAGTTGGTTGGGCCAATCACAGGTTGCCATGTGGAAACCTAAATTTTCCCAAGTACGTGAACACATTTCGAGGCCAGGTGTGCATTTATTGCAAACCATACCACTGTGTGGCATGCAAATCGAGGCAGAGAGTCAAAGAGGGGCCTGGGAATGATAATGTCAGAATTTAATAAAATTAGTCATTATTGCACGATTTATCACCACAAATGCACTGGTGTAGTCATAATTTGGATCTAAGCAGCAAATGTGAGGGGTCATGGTAGAAGCCCACACTTTCCATTAATGTTTGGCACGTTTTTCGACGTCGAGGCCCAGTGACATAATGATATCGTGTTTATATTCATTTAGGCACCATTTTTCGTCACAAGTCCACTAGTGCAGTGAGAATTTGGATCTGAGGAGTGGAATTTCAAGGCTCGTGGAAGAAGCTCAGTTTTGTCATTAATCCATGGCAAGAACTTCGAGGAAAAGTTGCACCTTTAGGAACAGGTCAAGTTTACAGTCAGAAGTTCCAGAATGACGAGACGGACCTGTTGGCACTGTGTATTCTAAGATTTGAGGAGTCGGTTGAGCGCCTTAGCACAAAAACCAATGTAAGTTTTATGTATTTATGGTTTTGTCTCTTTTTGGAAATTTCAAAAGGATGAATGTATGTTGTAGATTTTGGATCTTTGAGTGTTGCAATAAGGCAACAAAATATGAATTATTTCAAAAAATTCCTTGTTTGAGTGTTACACGCAAACCGAGATGATGCGGTAAGAGGCCATTTTGACACTTCAATAAAAAGTAGTCATGTTTACAGCCAAAAGTCTCAGAATTGCGAGATGAGTATGATGATGATGGCATTTTCCTTATTTATTATGTTGCACATAATTGTAATGGGGGATTTTTAAAAACCATACAATTTACCACTGGTGCACATTTGGGGGTATTTTCCTTAATGGTAATGTTGCCTTAAAATTTGATGTAATTGCCATTTGGCTTGAAAATGGAAGTTGTCATGAAACATTGTATAGGCTTCATAGCTGCTCGATGAGAGTGAAAGACAGTTGTTTTGCCTAAGCCTTGTTGGCCACATTTTAATGGGTCTTATAGCCATTGTTGAGTGAGAGGCATTGTTTTTCCTAGACCTATTTTGGCAACATTGTAATGGGTCTTGCAGCCACTATTGAGTGAGAGGCATTGTTTTGACTAGGCATGTTTGACAACATTTGTAATGGGTCTTGTAGCCACTGTTAAGTGAGAGCCATTGTTTTTCCTAGGCCTGTTTTGACAACTTTTGTAATGGGTTTTGTAGCCATTGTTGAGTGAGAGGCATTGTTTTTCCTAGGCCTATTTTGGCAATCATTGTAAACTTGTCCATGAGTGTTGTATAAAATTCCTAGAAAATATGGTATAAAACTCATGTATTATCAGCTACAGATTTGCATTGATGCAAGTGTTGGCATCGACATCCTCATTCTGAAGTACAAAGGTGAAAGGAGAAGGGTGTGACCTTTCAAAGACATTTGTTATGCAGATCAAGAAATCAGAGACGAATTTCCATTAATGCAAGTGTTGGCATCGACATCTTCATTCTGAAGTATAAATATGAAGGAGAAGAAAGGTGGAGCATGTCAAGTACATTTGTTATGCAGATAGAGTAGTAGGGAAGTGCATCATGGAGTGTAAGACTCTTCCTAGATGTTGGTTGGGAAGATTCAAGTTACAGCTTCTTCTATACTTTTGGAGGACCAAAATTGTTTTTTGTGGGGAGATATGATCCGAGAGGATCTCCACACATGGAACTATTACTTTGCATACCATGAAGAAGATCATTAAAATGTTAATTGATGATAGGTGGCAAAGAATAATTAATACTCATGAATGATTTATTTAAATTGCAAAAAAAAAGATTAATACTTTAAATGAGTGAGAAACTCATTTATTATTCATGCAAATTGGAAAAATGATTAATGCTTGAAGTGAGTTTGAGAATCTTACGTATTATTTATTTAATTGTAAAAATGGGAAATTAGTTTTGTGAGAGAATCCAACTCAAATTAGTTTCATAATTTTAAGGAGAAACTAGTTTTTTAGTTTTCATGAGAAACTTAAGGGTCTCATGAGTTGGTTTAGAATCTTCCTCACTTTACCACGAGTGGTTTCCTAGTCTCAAGGAGGAAGTTAAGGGTCTCATGAGTTGGTTGAGATGTTTTCTCATTTTTTTTCCTTGAGTGGTTATTAGATCCTAAATTTATGGATCTTGTCTCCTTGAGTTATGGAGTTAAGGAAAACTATATAAACTCCTTATGAAAACTCTAAGTTTCATCTTTGGATGAATCATTTCTGGATCATCCCTTGATGGAAAGAGCTCAAATGTAGTCCTTCTGGTGTCTGAAGAAATGTCACTTATGTGAGAGCCTTAAGGTTGCTCTGGGTTTCAGCCATTTAAGGATAATGTACCACATGTTGTGAGAAGATTTCAGCGCTTTCAAAGGAAGGATAATACTGTGATTCGTATTCCAAGCGGATCTCGAGACGTAGCCAGAAGGATTTGGTGAACATATTTTTCCTCATGTGTGAATTTATTGTCTCATGTTTTCTTATGCATGTTATTTCCGCAATTATGATTATTATTGCATTAAGTAATGGATATGAGAGACTAACAACATATTCACGAAATTAATATTCAATATGGATTCAAGTCTTCATAAGCACATATTTTTACCTTTGACGCAATCGAGTTCAATAGATCCACAATTGTAAATCTAACCTTCATTAAGTGGCCTAGAACCAAGTCAAGTTTGGTATCAGTGTCACCCTGGTTTCATATCAAGTGGTATCAGAGCAGGATTGACAATGATTGCAAGTATTGAAGACAAAATGGGAAAAGCATCGAAAAATGCATGGCTTAAAGAGCTTGAAGAAATCAACCAATGCATCCAAGCAAAGAATGCGGAGCTCAGAAAGCTTCTACAAGTTGCAGAGGATGAGAATCAAAAATTGAGACTCGTGTTAGAGAAGCCTGTGGGGGAACAAGTTGGAGAATGTTCCACTACAAAAGAGGCAAAACGTCCCTCCAAGACCAAATCAACTTGTGGCCATGGCAGGTATACTAGTTATGGTTCTTGTCATGAAAATGTTGATAGTTGCATATATTGTCAGATAATAGAGGATGTTCTCTAGACACCAGGTAATCAAGGTGGTTTCCTAGCAGCCTCATCTACAACTTATCCAACCAGAAGGAGTAGTTGGAGGTAGAGAATTATCCGTGTTCAATTCCATCCCTCATTAATGATGATGCTTCTTTTGGAGTTTTTGAACAACACACTAAGGGCATTGGCCTGAAGTTGTTGAAGAAGATGGAGTATAAAGGAGGAGGTCTTGGTATTGATGGCCAAGGCATCATTCAACCATTGGAGGTTGAAGGAAGACCTCGATATGTAGGATTGGGGTATGGTGAAACAAAATGTCCAAATGCAGCAGAAGCATAGGATTATCCAAGCAAAGAGTTGAGATCATCACCAACACCATGTTGGGACAACAAGAATGTTGCAAAGCATTGGAAGAGAAAATTTCTTTACAATGAAAGCGAGAAGGACATGAAGTCACACAACTATTGCACTCACTACCAAAAGAGTGGTCACTAGATCAGGAAATGTTGGAAGCTTCACCCCGAGCTTCATGGTACACCAAGCAAAAAGCCCGTAGCAGAGTCTATGCAATTGGAGGCTGGATCCTTAGTTGAAAAAAAAAATGGTCAAAAATCAAAGTTCCCAGAATTCGACGAAACTAGCACCAAGTCGAAGACTTCGACGAGAGATTTCCAACACAAACATCACCTCAAACGGATTCCGGATGAGAAAGTTATGGCCATCTGAAGTTTTCAGAAAACACGAAAACTAGCGAAGTTCGTACAATGTTGACATCGGCATGACATCAGCATGTTGAATTGGCAACATTACAGAGAGAAACATGTACTATTGACGTCAACAGGATGACGTGGCAGCACCACAAGTTTCCATGTGTCACCTGTTTTTGGCATTTTCTTGGGTCCAAATGGACCAGTAAAAATGTGTCGCGTGGCATCTATATGGACACCACGTGGCAGTACAACTCTCACTGGACAGCTGACATGGCCGACCATAGAGATAACGTGGAAGATCATACAACTGATGTGGCAGTACAGCGAGATAGCTAATGTGGCAGATCGTACAATTGACATGGCAGTACAACAGGACAGTTGACATGGCAGTACATCAGAATAATTGACATGGTAGAACAACAGGACAGTTTATGTGGCAATACAACTAGAAAGTTGACGTGGAAATACAGTAGGACAGCTGACGTGGTAGTACAGCAGGACAATTGACGTGGAAAACCATACAACTGACGCAGCAGTACAACAGGATCGCCGACATGGCAAACTGTACATGTGATGTGGCAGTGCAGCAAGACATATGACGTGGCAGACCGTATAGTTGATGTGGCATTGACCGTACAGTTGACTGGACCAATCACAGGTTGTCATGTGGCAACCTACATTTTCCCAAGTACGGTAACGTATTTTGAGGCCAGGCGTGCATTTATTGCAAACCATACCATTGTGTGGCACGCAAATCGAGGCAGAGAGCCCAAGAGGGCTTGGGAGTGCCATTGTCAGAATTTTACAAAATTATAGTCATTTTTGCACGATTTATCGTCATGAATGCACTGGTGTAGTCATAATTTGGATCCGAGTAGCAAATCTGAGGGGACACGACAGAATCCCACACTTGGCGTTAATGTTTGGCACATTTTTCGAGGCAAAGCCCTGGTGACATAATGATATCGTGTTTATAGTCATTTCTGCACCATTTTTCGTCACAAGTCCACTGGTGTAGTGAGAATTTGGATCTAAGGAACGAAATTTCAGGGCTCATGGCAGAAGCTCATTTTTGTCATTAATGCATGGCACAAACTTCGAGGCAAAGTTGCACCTTTTAGAACAGGTAGAGTTTACAGTCAAAAGTTGAAGAATGACGAGACGGACATGTTGATGTTGTGTATTCCAAGATTTGAGCAGTCGGTTGAGCACCTTCGCACGAAAACCAATGTACGTTTTATGCATTTATGGTTTTTTCAGCTTTTTGGGCAAAATGATGAATGTATGTTGAAGATTCTGGTGATCTTTGAGTGTTGCAGCAAGGCAACAAGATATGAATTATTGTAAAAAATTCCTTGTTTGAGCCTTACACACAAACCGAAATGATGCGGTAAGAGGCCATTTTGACACTTCGACGAAAAGTAGTCATGTTTACAACCAAAAGTCTCATAATTGTGAGACAAGTATGATGATGATGGCATTTTACTTATTTAGTATGTTGCACATGTTTGTAGTGGGGGATTTTTAAAAACCATACAATTTACCACTAGTGCACATTTGGGGGTATTTGTCGTAATGGTAATGTTGCCTTAAAATTTGATGTGATTTCCATTTGGCTTGAAAATAGAAGTTGTCATGAAACATTGTAAAGGCTTCGTAGCCGCTCGATGAGAGTGAAAGACAGTTGTTTTGCCTAAGCCTTGTTGGCCACATTGTAATGGGTCTTATAGTCATTGTTGAGTGAGAGGCATTGTTTTTCCTAGGCCTGTTTTAACAACATTGTAATGGGTCTTGTAGCCACTATTGAGTGAGAGGCATTGTTTTTCCTAGGCATGTTTGACAACATTTGTAATGAGTCTTCTAGCCATTGTTGAGTGAGAGGCATTGCTTTGTCTAGTCCTGTTTTGGAAACTTTTGTAATGGGTCTTGTAACCATTGTTGAGTGAGAGGCATTGTGTTTCATAAACCTATTTTGGCAATCATTGTAAACTTGTCCATGAGTGTTGTATAAAACTCCTAGAAAATATGGCATAAAACTCACGTATTATTAGCTACAGATTTGCATTGATGCAAGTGTGGGCGTTGACATCCTCATTTTGAAGTACAAAGGTGAGAGGAGAAGAAGGGTGCGTCCTTTTAGAGACATTTGTTATGTAGATCAAGAAATCAGCTACGAATTTGCATTAATGCAAGTGTTGGCATCGACATCCTCATTCTGAAGTATAAAGGTGAAAAAGAAGGGTGCGGCATGTCAAAGATATTTGTTATGCATATCAAGCAGTGGGGACATGCATCGTGGAGTGTAAGACTCTTCCTAGACGCTAGTTGGGAAGATTCAAGTTACAGTTTCTTCTATACTTTTGGAGGACCAAAAGTGTTTTTTGTGGGGAGGTATGATCCGACAGGATCTCCACCTATGGAAATATTACTTTGCATACCATTAAGAAGATCATTAAAATGTTAATTGATGATAGGTGGCAAAGAATAATTAATATTCATGAATGATTTATTTAAATCGTAAAAAAAATGATTAATACTTTAAATGAATGAGAAACTCATGTATTATTCATGCAAATTGGAAAAATGATTAATGTTTGAAGTGAGTTTCAGAATCTCATGTATTATTCAATTAATTGTAAAAATGGAAAATTAGTTTTGTGAGAGAATCCAACTCACAAATTAGTTTCTTAATTTTAAGGGGAAATTAGTTTCTTAGTTTTCAAGAGGAAGTTAAGGGTCTCATGAGTTGATTTGGAATCTTCCTCACTTTACCACAAGTGGTTTCCTAGTCTCAAGAAAGAAGTTAAGGGTCTCATGAGTTGGTTGAGATTTTTTCTCATTTTTGTCCTTGAGTGGTTATTAGATCCTAAATTTATGGATCTTATCTCCTTGAGTTATGGAGTTAAGGAAAACTATATAAACTCCTTATGAAAACTCTAGGTTTCATCTTTGGATGAATCCTTTATGGATCATCCCTTGATGGAGAGAGAGCTCAAATGTAGTTCTTCTAGTGTCTGAAGAAATGTCACTTATGTGAGAGCCTTAAGGATGCTCTAGGTTTCATCCTTGTAAAGAGCATGTGCCACATTTTGTGAGAAGATTTCAGCCCTTTCAAAGGAAGGATAATACAACGATTTGTATTCCAAGCAGATCCGAAGACATAGCCAGAAGGTTTTGGTGAACTTTGTTAACAACTCGGTGATCTCTTGCCTCATGTGTGAATTTATTGTCTCATGTTTTCTTATGCATGTTATTTCCACAATTATGATTATTAATGCATTAAGTAATGGATATATGAGACTAAAAACATATTCATGAAGTTAATATTCAATTTGGATAAGTCTTCATAAGCACATCTTTTCACCTTTGACACAATCAAGTTCAATAGATTTGCAGTTGTAAATCTGACCTTCATTAAGTGGCCTAGAACCAAGTCAAGTTCGGTATTAGTGTCACCCTGGTTTTAGATCAAACACACTTCCTTGAGTGTGACATGTGCGTATGGAATGAGGGATCGTGGACTAGTTGCAACAACGGACACCTAGGACTGAGAAATATTGTTGAGATTCAGAACTTAGGGTGTCTCTATAAGTTTTTTTCCCTGGTGGAGTTGAGCCCCAACTCGGGGGTGACCTGTTACTGAAAGCTTATGAGCAATAGTGTTTATGGATGGGAGGAACGTCTGAGTCAAGGTTGTAGTTGGTGAATTTTATAAAAGATAATTTTTCTTTATGTGCTTGTCTTGTTTACTATGTGCATATTTGTCTATGTTGGATATGGGTTAATTCTTGTATATTGTTGTATATAAGTATTTATTGTTATTCTGTTTAATGTTATTTGCACATGAAAGTATGATGTTTATAGCTTGTATTTGTAGTTGTGCATGAGTATGTCAGTTGATAATAGCCTTGTCTACTAAGATAATCTGATGATTTTGGTTATGAGTCGTCAAGAAAAGGATTGAGTGGTCGGGCGCGTAGGATGGTAGCATGTGGACACCAAGAGGTTGGAATTTGTGTGCGGACAAAGAATCAGATTCCTGAAATCTGAGTTGGTGCATGACACCTAGATGATTGCGTGCGCGGTTGTGTTGTGTGATCGGTACACTAGTGCGTGCAGTTTTGAGTTACTTATGATGCTTATGGTTGTATTAAAAAGAGAGATGCTTTCGTTTTTATAAATTGCATGGTGCGACTCAAGTTTAGGCTCAACGTGTTACTTCAAGTGATACTGCATTGAATGTGTTTAAAGTGGAATCTGCGCAGTGAAGCTTCAGAGTAACATTTCTCAGTAGTAAGCTGGGGATGTTACAGTTTGGTTGACTTAGAGCTACAAAAATTGAGGTTGTGTGACGTTCCCAGCCTGGGGTGGTTGGGGATGTTACAATGTGGTATCAGAGCATGTGTAAGGTGGTGGCGGGAGATTGGGTATGCTACACCTCTACGCAAGGTATTAAACTCACCTCTCATCAAGATATAGAGCAAGAGCTAGTCTCCTTTTTTCAATCTTTATTGACTAAGCCTCATCATGACTGCTCTACCGCTATCTAATCCATTACCTGTCAAATTCCTCGCTTGATCATTGTTGATCACAATGCTTGCCTTATGAGACCCGTCTCTTCGGAAGAAGTTGAAGCATTTGTCATGAACATGGCCCCAAGGAAGTCTCCAGGCCCGAATGGCTTCACCTCTGATTTCTTCCACCATTGTTGGCATGTGGTTAAAAATGATGTATGGGCTCTTGTTGTATCTCATAAAATCGTTGGTGTCCTTCCTGCATTAAACACCACCTTTTTGATCTTGATTCCCAAAGAAGAGAAAGCGACTAACCCCAACAAATTTTGGCATATTTCCCTCTGTAATTTCATTTATAAAATCATAACCAAGGTTATTGTCCTTCACCTCAAACCACTCATGCCTCTCCCAATTGCCCCAAAACAGTCTAGCTATGTGGAAGGTCATAAGATTTTAGATTCTATTATTCTATCCCATGAAGTGGTTCACTTAAAAACCACCAAATCCCTAGGAATGTTGATCAAGCTTGATATGTCTAAATATTTTGACAAACTCAACTGGAAATACATCAAGGATGTTCTCTTGGACTTCAGATTTCATCCCTCTTGGGTCAATTGGATAATGACTATGATTTCCTCTGCCTTCGTTTCCCTCCTAATTAATGGCTCCCCCTCACCACCTTTTCATCCCTCTAGAGGCATCCAACAAGGGGATACCCTTTCCCCCTTTATCTTCATCCTCATCGTTGAGGGCCTAGGTCACAGTCTCAAGGAAAAAATACATACACACATATTGCAGGGGCTATTGCTTCACTCCTTTGACTCCCCCTTTTCAAGAGGCCAAAGCTTTCAAAAAAATCCTATATGACTTCATAGAAGGTTCTCGCACCTCCATCAATCATTTGAAATCGCAAATTTTCTTCTTCAACATGCCTCTCTTTTTCCAATTTCATGTATCTTGCATCCTTGGATTCTCCAAGAGCTCCCTTTCATCCAAATATCTTGGGGTGCCTCTTCTTGACTATGCGATCTGAAATTGTTCTTAGGAAGATCTTCTCTTTGGATTGGTAAAAAACTCTCCAGCTGGACCTTTCGTCCCCTCGACGTTGTCGATCGACTCATCCTTCTCAAATCAGTCATTCAAGCCATTTTGCTCTATCTATTTTTTTCCCTTGTTGCTCCCAAGCGAATCCTCGAGGTCGTCAGATCTCTCAAGAAAACAATTCTATGGCAGGGAACCAACACCACTAGAAAATGGGCATTGGTGGCTTGGAACACCATCTGTCTTCCCAAGATTACAGGCGGTCTGGGGTTGCGTAGCCCACAACTCAATAATATACTTGGTGCAAAAAACTGGTGGCATTGGCTTCAAGGTAAGGATGAGCTTTGATGTGATCTATGGCGAAACAAATATGCCAGTCACATTCCCTCTTCAAATATCATTAGAATGTCTAGGGAAAGATCAGGTTCCTTAATCTGGAACACTTCCTGGAAACACAAATCCTTGATTCAAAAGCACAGTTTTTGGGAAGTCAGAGATGACAGACTCTCCCTCTTCTAGGAATATTCCAGGCAGCGACTTCAGTCCAATCCTGACTTTCTCACCCTCAAGGATATTATCCAAGTTGATGGAGCCAAAGTCTTTCAATACTGGCACCCTGATTCTAACTCTTTAGGTTGGCGAGACTGGTCCATTAACCCTAATCATATAGCTCTTCAGAATCATTCGTTTTTCTCATCTCTACACTCTAAACTTTTCAGCAGCAAAATCAGAGTCTCCACTCTCCCTAATAAGATAAGATGGGGATATCGTCCTGAGGGATGTTTCAATCTCAAAGAAGGCTACTCCCTTTCTTCTTGTTATGCCTGTGTTCCCCTGGAAGACACCTGAGTTAAAATTTGGAAGATGAACCTCTGGCCCAAGGTAGCTACCTTCATCTAGCTAATAGCTCATGGAAAAATTCTAACTTGGGATCAGCGCCTATATTGAGGGTTTGAACTTTGAAGGTCTTGGTCTTTGCATCATGTGTCACCAAGCGGATGAACCCATGGAACATCTCCTCGGTTCATGTTCCTTCAGCAATATTCTCCAGGATCAGGGATCTTCCTCTTTTCGTCAAACAGATCTTTGTCAGACTTCAGTTCGCTTGACTAATTCCTCCTAGTGATCTCAAGGTTTTTAAAATCCCATTCTCAATCACATCTGGCAGTTTTTTTCTGGATTTGTCTTTTGGGAAACGTGGAAAGAAAGGAATCGACACATCTTCAAAGAAGAAACCCTTATGTTTTCCTCAATTTGAGATAAGATCAAGCATGATATCCTCGAAATTCTCCTCTCAATCTCTTGGGATGCTAAGGCCTTTAAATGCAATGACAGAGAATGCCCCCTCCTCTCCCTTTGGCTTCCTTCCCCCTTGTTTCCTGCCTTCTCTCCCAACCCCATCCCCCCTCCCCCCTCTTCACCCTCATCCTGGTCTCTCCCACCCCCCCTCTACGCTTTGTTAAACTCAATTTTGAGGGTGATTCCAAAGGAAATCTTGGGCTTGCCAGTGATGGTGGAGTCTTCACAGATGCATATGGAAATATTCTCGAGATCTTCTCAAGTTACTTGATCTTAAACTCTAATAATGTAGTTGAGTTGTGAGCTCTTCTTCGCGACATATGAGTAGCCTGATCCCATCATTATCATAAACTCATTGTGAAAGGGGACTCCCATCTCATCATTCATTTTCTTACCAAAATTCAAAATGGCTCTCCTCCAAGCAAAGTCTTTGTCAAGTGGCATCTTGAAGCTACTCTTGATCTCCTTCATTCAGCGATTCATCAGATCTCGGCCCTCATTCCTTCCCATGTTCTTTGTGAAGTCAATAAAGTGGTTGACTTCCTTGCAAATGAAGGAGTTTCAAATCCTTCCAGGCTCCTAAACTCTCGATGGAAGTACATCATCTCCAACACTCTTAGGAAGAATTGACAATTATTAGCACTATCGGATCTTAATCCCCCAAATCGGGTGCCAATTAGTCGCTTTAGTTATTATGACAGTGGCACGGATAATGGCGAAGCCAAGCCTATCTCATTAAACATGTTGTCTACATGCGCAAAGGTTCATCTTCATCCCATGACGGATCCATCTAGAGAGAGGGGGAATGATGGAAGGTACGAAAGGGACAATGGTCCGTTCGTTTCTACTAGGACTTTCATTCATGATTGGTAGTGCATTCTATAAACCTGTCCTTACTACTTCTCTTTCCATGATGATTTTAACAATTTTTAGAATGGCTTGGCCTTTTTTGGATTATCGTGATCCTTGTCTCCAGTTCGTGCTTTACTTCTAGGTGATTTTGAGCTCTGTCTTTGATTCTACCTCGATATTTTTTAGTGTGAGGCATGCCACCTCCCCTTTTGTTCTCATGGCCCCTCGTGTTGTTTGGGGACACTCGACCCTTGTCCACAAGCTCAAGTGGCTCTAGCAGTTGAAGCTACAACTGAATTTTATGAAGATTTGATTTCTCCAAAGACAAAAAATTCCATGCAGACTGTGGAAGACGATATAAGGGTTGTCCAAGCTTCTTAGGAGGACAAGGACATTGGATAGACATATTAGTGCAATTATTCTTGATCTGGGTTTCTCCAGAAACAGGGATACTAAATTCTACAGGACATTGGAGTTATATTGGCACACGAAGACCGTGGTCTCCCAAGGTATGCTATCAAAAGACCAGGACTACAGAAAATTCAAGGAGCGACTAGAAGCTTTGGAAGATCAATACAAGCTATTTATCTTCATGGTATCATGGATGGTCAAACGAAATGGGGGTTCACTCCAGCTGGTGCGCAAGACCTCCTCAAGATGCTTATGTGTTGGATGACACCTCGTGGTCTGCTCCTCGAGTGCCCCCTCCCAATGGTTAAGGCATTCTTTGTTCATGCTTGCTAGGTCCTAGTTGTTTTGGTCTTGGTTTGGATTCATCTGTTTAGTTTTCTATTTTCTCTAGGGTCTATGTCTATCAATCATACAAATTTCATGATATATTTCCCAGTTCTATTTTACTATAGATCTTTTTTGAAGACTAGCCTGGTTTCCCTTCTAGGGAAGGCTAGCAAACATAAGGCTATTCAATATCTGCTAGATAGATATAATGAGGTCATGGGCATATTGAACAATCTAGTTTCTTGTACATTTTGTTGATACATGAATAGAAATCTTACTTACAAAAAAATAATTAAAGGAATTGAAAATAAAAGTAATAAAAATATTTTTTTAATTAAAAAAAAAAACGTTTATTTCCCACATTTTTTTTCTTCTATACTTTTTTTTTCCTTTTTTGGGTTTTGTTTTTTTCTTTTTTTAATGAATTTGTTTGCAATAGCACTAGGCTTTTAGGCTATGGTTTCAAAAATGTTTCCATTTTAAGCCCTCTTTTCGATTCAAGGGTTGACTTCAATATTTTGGTTCCAGGGGTACCAATTGTCAAGGTCGTGGTTTCAAAGAAGTAACAATTTTAGCACTCCGTCCTTGATTTGTTTAGTCGGGCTACAGGAATGCTTATAAACAACACAAAAACCACCCTATCCACTCATCTAATAGACCCAGAAGAAATACAATGCTACAAAAGTCTTTTTCCTTTTGTGGAAAAACCATTGGATGAAGGTCTAAAATATCTAGGTTTTCATCTAAAATCGAACTCTTACTCTAAAGCAAATTGGAATTGGCTACTTTCAAAGCTTGAAAAAAGATTAAAATCTTGGAGTTTCAGGTGGCTTTCCAGAGCAAGGATAATATTGGTAAAATCAGTTCTTGAGGCCATACCAGTTTACTGGTTATCTATGGCTTGGATCCCAAAAGGAACACTGGAAAAAATAAGGAAATGGTGTTTCAAATTCCTTCGGGGAGGACAGAAGGAGATTTTTGTGATGCCTTCGATCAAATGGAACTCCCTGGCCCTCCCAAAGCTTATGGGTGGATGGGGTCTAAAAAATATACATTGTTTCTCAACAGCTCTAGTGGCAAAGACAGGATGGAGACTTATTTCTTCAAACAACCTCTGGTCAAAGGTCATCCATTAAAAATACATATGCCCAGCGTCTCTGGAGGAATGGATAAGAAACCCAGAAAAAAGTCACCAAAATGGTTCCATCATGTGGAAAGCTCTGGTAAAATATTTTGAGGTTATTAGCCAATGACTGACCTGGAAGGTTGGAAGAGGAAACTCCCTCAAGCTGGGAAGGGATCCTTGGGTCGGGGCTTCTGGACAACATTTACTCTGTCAAAATATAATTGATAGACTTCATGAGAGAGGCATATTTCATCTAAATCAAGTTGCAGACGAACAACACACTTCTATCTGGAGTCAAGGTTGGCAAGATGCCCAAGCTTTGAACTTGGAGGAACCATTCATTGCACCTTGGAATGAGTACATCAGGGCACTAAAACTAAGCCATATCAGATTAAGATATTAGGAGGATGAACTCTTATGGCATCTCAGCCCCTTTGGGGCATACACCCCAAAACATGGTTATTTTTTTCTCTCATATGCTCGAAACCAACAAAATCCTGAATGGTGGTGGAATGGGATTTGGAAAGAAAAATGCCCTCTAAAGGTTAGATTCTTTATGTAGTGTCTACTAAGGAAGAAGGTCCCCACCTGGGACAGGATGAAGCAAAGGGGACTAGAAGGATCGGGATGGTGTTCTCTTTGTAAAGGTGAAGAGGAAACTTCTTTACACATTTTCCTGAAATGCCCTATTTCAACCCAAGCTTGGCGAATTGTATCCACGTTGTTGGCTTCTTCCTACTCCTGGCAAAGAACTTCCATAGAAGAAGCCTGGAAGTCTTGGGTTCAAAATCCTAATAGCAAAAGGATTAAGGCACTACCCCTTATCATCACTTGTGGCATTTGGATTGCCATAAACTCTGTTATTTTCAAGTCAAAAGACTCCATACCAGATATCATTGTAGCCAATAGTCTTGCTATTTAAGCACATTTTCCTCAAGAGAAAATTTATCCTCCCACTAGAAATGTTATGGAAGAACAAGTAAGCCAGAATAGACCTTGGGATTTTTTCGATGGGGCTTCCAAAGACCTCGGAGTTCGCTATGGGGGTGGGGGAATTTTACATCTTTCGCCAACACATTTTTTTAAGATAAAATGGAGTTTGGGGCAAGGATCAAATAACTATGCAAAACTTATGGCATTAAATCTTCTTCTCTCTTTTGTTGGGGAAAAAGGGATAACAGATCTTCAGATTTTTGGGGATTCTTGGTGATTATCAACTGGATGAGGAGAACTCAAAGATGCCACAACATTTTTCTTGCTTCTCTTCTTGAATAAGTCTTCTTAATTACATAGATATTTAAAAAAAAAACTTTCACACATGTCTACAAGGAAAGAAACGGATTAGTAAACTCCTTATCTAAAGAAGGCATTTCTATGGCTCACGGGCAGTGGAACATCTTAGAGTTTTTGGATGGTCAGAGCCTAGTACACTATCACAGGCCTTTTATTGAACTAAGGGTTCAACAGGATTAAAATGCTTTCACAAAAAAGCATATTGTCTTCCTTAATTTTGGTAAAAAGTCACTCAAAAAAGCAAGTAAAGTTTTTTTGTATCTTTGAACAAGGAGATCATCAGACACTTAGTGGTTTCTTCTATGCTTTATCCCTAAAAAGGCAGGTCTATGTGTGGATACAATGTTAGCAAACCACTAGTTTTAGTTCAGATTGTCTAGCAGACACTATTTATATCTTAGTTTGATCTCAGCATCTTGACAGACAGGTCTCGGCCTATGTAAAGACCTTTTTGGGAACAAAATGCAGTTTATCACATGCATTTTTTACCATATGTAACACTTTATTCACTGAATATAATATATGTTTTTTTCCTTGGGAAAAAAATAGTAACAATTTTGACCCCCCAAAAAAGGGGGTATTGTTGTTGGCACCACTTTCCAATTTGGCGGTTGATTTTAAGGTTCTTGTCAACAATGGCATTGATTGTTAAGGCCATGGTTTCAGAGAAGTTGTAATTTTGACTACGAAAAGAATCAGTACACTATTGTTGATGCCACTTTTCAATTTAGCAATTGATTTTAAAGTTGTTGTTGGCAACATTACGAGGTTGGTAAGGCCATGGTTGCAAAAAGTGGTAATTTTAACCTCGAAAAAAAAGTGTTTTCGATAGCACCACTTTTCAAAATGAGGGTTAATTTTGACATTTTTTACTCCAAAATATGGATTTTTTGAGAGTTCTTGTTTTGAGGTCAAAGTTTTCATCAGGTCAGAAATTATACTCTACCAATATTTAACGACCTAATTAGCAAGGTGAAGTAATGGTTTTAGCTTCTTTCAACGAGCTAACTATTTGTGAGATGATACCACCTAAATTATATGCCAAAGGTAGAGATAAAATGATAAAATTAGGTTCTATTTGGATAAATTTTGAAGATTTAGAGGATTGTTGAGATAAACAAGTATGGAACACTTTCAAGTTCCCTTGTATTTTGGAATTTTGAATGTCATATTTCTTGTACCTAATCAATAAGGCATTAAGGCTTTTGGAATCTCTTTGGCAACATGAAATATAGGTATTTTTTAATAAAGATTCATTTGACTATTAGAACAATATATATAGGGTTTTGCTACAAACATAAGAGGGTAGCAACCGCAATGTCCATGGGCATAATGCAAAAGGCAAAAAGATAATGTGGGTTCATTATCGCCAAAACACCCACTCACATAATGTCTACATCATATTATCCATGAACATAATCCTAAAAGAGACAAAGGGTGACCCCGTGATCAAATAACATGAAGCATTGACCACACCAATCGCAGGGGGAGGCTCATCATGGTCATTTGAGGCAAGGCGCCAACTTGAGATAAGGGGATCGCATCAACTGCTAAACTAGGTCTGACCCATTAGCAAAAGGGTTTGAGGGCTTCAGCCACTCTAACATGGCAAGAGTCGGTGATGGGAATTGCTTGTCATTGCATAATGGGCTAGGGGGTAAGCATTGACCATGCTCACACCTCTCACAAACCTCTCCCTACATAGTGGTGGTGTCTATGATAGGAACTCTGATGGGACCCACCAAATCCAAGCTGCTCTAACAAGGCAAGTGGGCTAGCTAGGCCACAAGAGCAAAATGAGACAACAAGGTCAGGGGGCACCCTACTCATTGTGTACAAGGTTATGTACTAGTGTTTCATCAAGTGTTGTCAATGCTCCACCTCAAGCCTCATTTATGCATTTGCACAACCTCACTTTATGCATTTGCACCGTGATCTACATTAACAAGCTAATATAAATCAATGTGCCATCATACCAAGAAAAATTATCCAATGAGATATTTGCATTAAACAATATATCATTTCTCTTCTTCTAAAGCCAAAAAAGGACCTCAACTCTAATAAGCATCCATGCAAAGGGGATTTCAATGGCCCAACATAAGCAATCTCTAAGCAAGGCAACTTGCCATGAGATGGGGTCTGGGAGATATTATTGACAAAGGGCCTTGACCCAAGGCCATGTAGTCTTGGTCAGAGGGTACAACCAGACGAGGTGCTTGAATCTTTTTTCTCTTCCACACTATGGACAACACCAATTGGACACACACAAATAAGTTAGTCTCTTATCTAAATGGAGTCCTCCCACAATGAGACACTAAGCAAAGAATGATTTTTTGGGTTCCAATATCATCTTCCAAATACTACAAAGTTGAAGTAATCAATTTTTTTATTTGGGCCTCAATGTCCAGAGCTTGTTCAACAAACTTTAAAGACAAGGCTTGGAGCATAGCCATTTGTATCCCACGGTTTGTTGGTTCGCTTGTATTCAATAAAATTCATGGTATTTTCCCAATCTTGGTGATGCCACAATGCTCAAGGTGTTGGGAGGCCAAGTTTTAGCAATAGGGTCTCAAGAATGAGCCCCGAGATGTAGTTCAAGGTGAATCGCATTTTTCCCTAACAAGGCAAAGGTACTCTTGTAAGTGAGGTGATGATGTTTATGTCTTCCACCTATTAAACTAAATGTCAATGCTGCAAAGTGGGACCCCTTGTAGAGGCCTTGGGATTCATGGTGATTTTTTTCACCTTCTAATCGAACCATGAAGAGGAGAAATCTCTCAATCTAAGATATTATCTTCCTACACTTCTTTATAGTGATTAGAGAGACTATGTTAGTTAGGGCTACCTCTAGTATCCTATAGTATTGATCCGCCATGGTGACAATGACACTATGATCCCCATGTCGATATACAGCATGATGCTTCCACATATATGGTTGTCCTAAATAACATCACAAACTTCAAGTGGAGCAACGTCACACAATGGCTCATGTTTGAAGGGCTCAATGTTGTATTGTAGGCGACATTATTGACCAATGCAATTGTTTCATCCCTGGCTCAACCAACTTGTTGGCGTTAGAAGTCACTCATGGATTGCTTACAGGAGCAGAGCCCAACGCCCATCAGTTTTATGTCACGATAGTTTTTATGGGTGATCAAATGGGTAGAGACTCGAGAAGGTATCACTCTAACTCGAGAACTGAGTCTGGTATGTAAGGAACAAAGGAGGTCTTGATCTAACTTCAGTCAGTGAGTTGATTTAAAGATGAGCAGGTTGAAGACTTGGTGAGAGGAGTGAGCAACCTACCTCAGGCAACAGGCCTTTCGACAGTTTGTAGAAGAAAAACTCTAAATGCAAGATCCTCTTGGTTCAGGGCTTCGAGAAACTGAAAGGGGGACTTGACTAGATCCTCCAATTCCAAGTCGTTCAGCGCTAAGAAAATCACAGGGACCGATTAGAAAAAATGCAACTGCTACAGTGATCCAACCTACATCATCCTATAACAGTTACAACTCAACTGGATCCTCCAATTCTGAGTTGCTCTAACACAGTATAAACAAAGACGTGAAAGAAACTGACATTCATAAGACAAGAAGTCTCAAGAGTCCATGCATCACCAGAATAACAATGCTTCATTAAAGTTTTACAATCGGGAGCCTTGCTCAACCATCGATGCCTTACAAAAATACAAAGACTAAGTCTATATACTAAGAAAAAATTGCCTAACAGAGGCGTGCTCAGTCGTCCAAAGCGTGGTGTCCCTTCAGTCAAACTAGGACGGATATTCTTCGTCAAATGCCCCCTTAACTGCGCATGGCTCCTGCAGGGGAGTAGTTGAGCCATTACGTGCTGAGTTAGCGTGTGCAGACCTCTCTGGCTAGTCGAGGACTCGGCATGGCTTCTTTGGAAAAAATCGGCACATAGGACCCTCTCGGGCAGACAGTTTGCCAGACCCTCCATACCTTATACTTAATGAATGAGGAGAGGTTTCAACCACCCCCTCTCACCTTCATTTACTCCAAGCGAGAACCAAGATTGAGATCGAATCAGATGGCACGTGGAGATCGCGATGATCCCTTCTGTGACTAAACTCGATGCCTTTGGCCCCTCTTGCATAGCTCTTTTTATTTTCCAAGTGACCACGGGCTGTGACCTTGCGTTTATTCTCAAAGGCGCTTTCGGCGTTCATGAATAGGAAGGAATTGATCCTTTCTTATCACAATCGCGATGAGCGAAACGCCGAGATGGCTTAATTGGGCGCCACGCGTCCCTCTCAGATCTGACGGTCCTGACCTCACTTGGCAATACTATGGGCCCGGGTCCTGGACACTCTTGGCACTTCACGCCTCGGGGATATGAAGGAGCTGCTCCTTGTGCTTCGAAGTCGCGACGGGCGAAAAGGCGAGGAGCCTAATCGCGCACCAGGTGTCCCCTTTGGATGAACGACTGAGACTGCTCCGGGATACTGCAGGCTCGACTTTGTGCGCTTTCGGCGCTTCGGGGTTCGGGGTTTCAAGATGTAACACGACATGGAACCCTCCCCCTTCGAACTCCCGAATGTCGAAATGCCGACGTGATTAGATCTCGCGCCACGCGTCCTTTGGATGGACGACTGTTATCCTCTCCTGTATGCAATATGGGCGCTATCCATCACGCTAATCTCGGCGCAACTCCGCTAACCGCGATTTCCCGTCGACCGTCGATCTGCTCCTATGGATGAATCCGGACCGTCGACAATATAATTTCGCCCACTTACTTGCTTGGAAGCCTGAAACGATATTTTTCCGTGCTGCGCTTGGGCGCTTCTCGTGCAACTTGCAAACCTGAATACTCTTGTGCCCATGACAAGAATTGTTACTAACATTAGACTCCATGGGGGATAGAGTCGTCCTTGTGATGCTCTAAGGACTCGTTTTGCAGTTCCAACGCCTTGTTGTTGGGCTATGGAGTCATTTATTTAAAACTTAAAGACGGAAAGAAAAACAATATTTACAACCGCGAAAGAGCCATGTGCGGCTCAAGAGAAAAATCTTTTTAGGAAATGCCCATTCACAGGGCCATTGAAAGCTTCTTGATCCTTCAAATCCCGTAACCTGTAGGTATTATTCGAGAATACTTCGGAGACTTTGAAAGGTCTGATCCACAAGGCTTCGAATTTTCCGTGCTTGCCTTTATCTTGTTTAGGAGCATCCCATTTCAGTACCAGGTCTCCTATCTGAAACTCTTCCTTCTTGGCCTTCTTATCAAAAACATGTTTGATCCTTTGTTGATGGTCCTGAATTCTGCCCAGTACTTGCTCCCTGGCCTGCTGGACTTCCACTCGTTGATGAATTCTTCTGATTATGTCATCAAGCTCCTCTTGATGATCCTGGAGGAATTTTGCTACAGGAATGGCTAAATGAGAAGGAAAAACAACCTTTGTTCCATAGACTAATTGGAAATGAGAGATGCCTATAGATCTCTTCGTGGTCACTCGATCGGCCCATAGAGCAAATTTCAATCTTGAGTGCCAGGCCTTCTTGTTGTCTTCCAACAATCTTTTGATGATCCTTATCAGGCTTTTGTTGGAGGACTCTGCTAAACCATTGCCCTGGGGATAGTATGGGGTGGAGTGAATCAGTTTGATCCCGAATTGCTCACAGAACTTGGCTAACGGCTCAGCCCTGAAAGAGGTTGCGTTATCAGTGACAATCTTACTTGGGCAGCTGAATCTTGTGATGAGGTCGTCCAGGAATCCGATGATTACCTTGTGGGAAGCATTCCTGGTGGGAATAGCTTCAATCCACTTGGTAAAGAAATATGTAGCAGTCAGGATCCATTTGTGCTGCCCACTGGAAGTGGGGTGAATTTCTCCAATGAAATCTAGGCCCCATTGCTGGAAAGGTCCTGAAACAACCACAGGATTTAACGGCAAAGACTTGAGTTGTTGTTTTCCCGCAAATCTTTGACATTTGATGCAAGCTCTGACCCTTCTGCAGACGTCAGTGAATACGGTGGGCCAGTAGTACCCAGCCCTGAGGATTTTGTAGGCTGTGGTTTTCCAGAAATGATGCCCTCCACATAGGCTGTCGTGAAATTCAACCATGATCCTGTCAACCTCTTGCGGATCTACACATTTCAAAAGCAACCCCAGGGGGTATTTCCAATATAAAACTTGATCGATAAGGCAGTATCTGACTGCTTTGAGCTTCGGAGCTTTTGCCTTGTTTCTTTACAGGCCGTCTGGAGGTTGCAACTCTTGCAGAAAATATATGACATCCTTATACCAGGGACATCGAGCCAATGGGGGCTCCCTTTGAGGGTCTATTTCAGACAGTCGACCCTGCTGAATTCCTGAGCATTCATTGATGAAACTTACCCCCAAAGCTTGGCAATAGGATTCAGCCAACAGCTTGGCTAAACCTTGATCTTTGATCAATTTGGTAGGCTTTATTTCCAGGTCAAATTCCAGAATCTTGGCTATCCACTTACTCCTCCTCCCATCTATGTCAGGCTGAATAAGAATGTCTTTAATAGCAGTTGAGGGGACATAGGCAATGATTTTTTACTGCAGGACATAGATTCTAAATGCCTTGAGAGCTTTTACCAAGGCATAGGCCTGCTTCTCCATAGTGTCATACCTGACTTCGGCATCCCTCAATGCTCGGCTGAAATAAGCAATAGGCTACTCTAGCCCAACCTCGTTTGTCTGTAATAAAACAACAGCCACCGTGTCAGGTGAGGCAAAGGAGAAAATAAGGAATCCTTTGAGTAATCGGGACTGATAAGCACAGGGGCTTAAGTCAGGGCCTTCTTTATTTGCTCAAAGAAATTTCGCGATTTAGAAGTCCACCTCGCTTCATTTCCTTTCCTTAACATGGTTGTTATAAGTTTTACCTCCTCAGCAAAGTTAGAAACAAATCTCCTCAGAAAATTAATCTTACCAAGGAAAGATTGGACCTCCTTCCTGGACCTCGGGATTGATAAGGCTTGTATTGTCTCAACTCTGCTAGGATCGATCCTGACTCCATCCTCCGATACTATGTGGCCTAGTAACTTTCCCTCCTGCATGGCGAACAGAGATTTCTTGGGATTTAATGAAATGCCAAAATTCCTGCATTTCAGGAAAACCTTCTTGAGATGACAACAGTGTTCTTTATCAGATTTTGAAAATAATGTTATGTCATCCAAATAGATGACCACAAATTTATCATTTTCCCCAACGAAAGCTATATCCATGGCACGTTGAAACGCCGCCCCTGCATTCATCAATCCAAAAGGCATTTTGGCATACATGAATGTGCCCCATGGAGTGGTAAATGTCATCTTTTCCTTGTCCTCAGGCAGAACAGAGATTTGATTGTAACCAGAGAAACCATCGATCATGGACATCCCGGATGCCCCTGTTACCCTCTGCAACATATGTTCCATCTTTGGTAAGGGGTGGTTATCCTTTCGCAAGCTATTGTTCAGGTTTATGAAGTCTACACAGAGTCTGATTTCTCCATTCTTCTTCCTTACTGGGACCAAGTTAGCGACCCACTCTGAGTATCTCAGTGGCACGATGCTCTGGGCCTGTAGCAGCTTCTTCACTTCCCTCTCCATGATAGGCAGCAGCATAGGATTGATCTGTCTTAGCTTCTGCCTAAATGGCTTTGTCTCCCTTTTCAACGGGATTTTATGCTCAATGACAGAAGTGTTATATGTTTTGAGATCTTCATAGGTCCAGGCAAAAACATCAGCAAATTCCCTCAAAAGTCCAGTGTATTCAGACCTCTGCTCCTTTGTCAAACTTCTTGACAATTTGACAAACTTGGGCTCACTTTCAGTGCCAATGTTGCACTAAATAGTATTAGAGTCATCCTTCGAGACTTCCCCTTTTAATGACACATCATTTCTATCAAAAAGCCTTTCCAAAGGAACCAGACCCCTTGGAATATGGTTGTTGGGGAGCTGCACGATGTTACGCTCTGCTATTTTACTCAGATACTTACCCCCATCAAGCTCTTCTTCAGAGACAGAATCTTGGTCGATATGCATCTCTAAAAATTCTTCGACAGTCTCCAAGAATCTCTTGATCTCAAGATCGTCCTCGAATACCTTCCAATGTTTGACGTTGTCAGGTATGGAGGGCCTATATTTTACTTCTACATCGTATCTGAATTTGGGCAGCAAGGGCACTTTGAAATTGCTTGTTGATGTAGCCAAGGAATCTGCCACTGTGTTCTTCTCTCTTGGGACGAAAAAAATGTTGAATGCTGAGAAGAAACAGTCAATTAAGTCCCATACCTCATTTCTATAGCTCCTGAGTCGAGGATGCTTAGCCTGATAAGCATTTCTGATCTGTTGGACCACCAACTCTGCATCTCCGAACACTGCTGCCTCCTGAATTCCCATTTCCTTTGTGGCTCTTAATCCTAAGACAAGAGCTTCATACTCTGCCACATTGTTGGTAGCTTCAAATTCTAATTTGTATGACAGAGATATGGTTTCCTGAGCAGGTGACACAAAAAACACCCCAGCACCAGCGCCTTCCCTGGAAAAGGCTCCATCAAAGAACATTTTCCAGACGGGGGTGATGGAAGGAGGAAATTTATGGGAAGTGGTGGGCGGCTTTGTGAGTTTCAGAGGAGGCTCGGGAGCATTAGTGAGTTGTAGTACATTGGAACCTAAATCAGTGTCCAGGGCAAAAATGGAATGGTTGGTAGGGTTGGCTTCATCACTGATTATATAGACCAGTTGGGCTTCCCTGTATAGCCTCCTATGTTCTCCTCCAAACACTGGGATAGTAGCATATGTGAGGTCGATCTGCAAAGTTCCCCCCAATTTTTTTATCCAAGATCTTGATAACAACATACCGAACTTGGGGGGGACATCAGCCACTACAACATCCATGACCACACTTTTCATGGGCAACTGAAACAAGGTCATGAACAGGTCTTTGATAACTCCTAGACATTGAACTTTCCTGGAGTCAAAGGAATAGAGGTCATGATAAGCTCGGGTGACTTCTAGCCCTAACTCTTCCATAACAGTTTTAGGCATGAGGTTGTGAGAAGCCCCTGAATCCATCAAGCAATTTTGCAGTACGTTGTCATGTATGTTCAAGGAAGTGTAGAAGGGAGGGGATGAGTCGTTTTTGTCTTCTACCATAGGACCTAGAATAACTGCAGGCTTTTCATCTTGCAAATTGATGGAGTCTGTGGGAAAGCATGAGACCTCATACTGTAAAAGCTCAGAGAAGCGTCTTTTGAACCCTTCGTGTTTAATCAATTTGGTCAGGGGCACAGGGATTCTGATCTTTTGAATTTCATGCTTGAAATTAAAAGAAGATGTAAGCTTCGAAATTTCTCTCATTTCGGGAACATGACTCTAGACTATGGGAGAGAGGGGTTGGGCCTTCTTACCTCTGTGAATGTCTGCTACTTCATTAGCAGGTTTCTCCGTTCTAGTGAACTGCTCAGGAACATCAGATGCTACTGTTTTTTTCTTGGACCTCAAGTCATATCTGCCTTGGCTGCCACTAGCCTTGTCTCCCTTGCTCAGTTCATTTAGCCGACTATCCATGAGAGACTCCTCGTATGCTGATTGAGTGAGATGAGGAAAAGGAGGAGTGTCTCCGAAGCAATGGATTTCAGGATCAAGCTCATCTGTTTCCCCTTTTTCTTCCTCGGCCATAAAATTGTTTTGAAAAGAGGCCTGAATTTTCTGGTCTTCTTTGTCTCTTCCCCTCTCTCTTTGCACGATCGGGGAAGTAACATTGTTTGGCCTCCTGAAACCTCCTTTATTTTCGGCGTTTTGAGGGCCCTTATATGCTTGCCTCTTCTCCACCTTCATCCTCTCCATCTCTGCAGACAGAGACTTCACCATCTTGGTCAGTTCATCCACTTGAGGGTGGGGCACCGATGGGCCAGAAGTTGAGGCTTCAGATCTTCCCTTTCTCCTGTCTGCGTCGGCCTTGTTCCTCAATCTATCAGCTGCTAATACATTAGATTCCACCTCTATGGCTGCATCTTGCATTTGAGCTAAGGAGGTGGCTCTTCTTTCTCTCAATAAAAGACAAAAATCAGGGCCAAACGCACTAGCATAAGAAATCTTGGTCGAGGCTTTTGAGGGTTTTATCTCAGCAGGAATTTTATTATACATCTTATTGAATCTTTTGGAGAAGTTAGAGACAGACTCTCCTTCCATCCTCTTCAAAGACCAGAACTCTGTCATGTAATACATGAAATCCTTCCTATCTCCCCATTGCCTCAGGAAAGCACTATCCAGAGCTTCGATCCCAGCAATAGATCCGAGGACCAATCCTCTAAACCACTTCCTCACCTCACCATCCAGGCTCTGGACGAAGACTCTCATCCAGACATCTTCATTCTCAATGTTCAGGTTGTCCGCATAACTGTAGAAAGCAGCCAGGTGCTCTTTCACAGTTATGTCCCCTTCCCCAGTGAACTTGGGCATATACTTCAAGTAATCTCCAGCAGGGAGAGGATTCATAGGATGGAGTAGGATTAAGGGAGCATATCTGGCAGCAACTATGGCATCCATTCTATTTAGAGGGGGATTAGCGCCAGCCATAGGGATATTAGGTGAAGGAGAACTTGGAGGAGAAGGAGTTCGCGAAGGGGCTACTTGGAATGAGTCTCGAAGTGGAACGGGAAACAAAAGGGGATTTAAGGAGAAGGCTAACGGGCTCAAGTCAGCAGATGCTTCTCTTTGTGCAGAAGTGGCAACAGTAACAAGGGGAGGAGTGGTAAAGATAGGAGTGGGGAAATCTTCTGGGGTCCTGGGTCTACGCCAAAGTACAGCTTCAGAGGAGAGGGGAGTGACAAGGATTTCTCCCTCCAATCCCAGACTAGGAGGGGAAAACTCAATAGGAACACTCCCGAAATTCAGGAAACGGGAAACCTCAGAAAAAGGTCTGTTAAGAAACTGAGGAGGAGAAAATGGAGTTCTTACAGAAGGAGATGGCGGATTACCTGGTTCAGCGGTGGAAGCTTCTTCTTCAGAGGCCTTTCCTTCTCTGAGAACCACCTCCGGATCAGTTTTAGGTGTAGCTAGAGGCAGTTGTGGATGAGACCGCGTGTGTCTGCCTCTGAAAGCCACAATTAATACAGCAGGTTCGCCACAGTGGAGTCGTCACAATGGAGTCGCCAGGTGCACAGTAGCAATCTTTAAAGGCTCTGATACCTGATGCACCTTCAGAATCAGAGGCTCGATGTCGTTTAATCCCGGGGAAAATTTTCAACTTTGTCCCCGGCAACGGCGCCATAAATGTTGGCGTTAGAAGTCACTCCTGGATTGCTTACAGGAGCAGAGCCCAACGCCCATCAGTTTTATGTCACGATAGTTTTTATGGGTGATCAAATGGGTAGAGACTCGGGAAGGTATCGCTCTAACTCGGGAACTGAGTCTGGTATGTAAGGAACAAAGGAGGTCTTGATCTAACTTCAGTCAGTGAGTTGATTTAAAGATGAGCAGCGTGAAGACTTGGTGAGAGGAGTGAGCAAACTACCTCAGGCAACAGGGCTTTCAGCAGTTTGTAGAAGAAAAACTCTGAATGCAAGATCCTCTTGGTTCAGGGCTTCGAGAAACTGAAAGGGGGACTTGACTGGATCCTCCAATTCCAAGTCGTTCAGCACTACGAAAATCACAGGGACCGATTAGAAACAATGCAACTGCTACAGTGATCCAACCTACATCATCCTATAACAGTTACAACTCGACTGGATCCTCCAATTCTGAGCTGCTCTAACACAGTATAAACAAAGACGTGAAAGAAACTGACATTCATAAGGCAAGAAGTCTCAAGAGTCCATGCATCACCAGAATAACAGTGCTTCATTAAAGTTTTACAACCGGGAGCCTTGCTCAACCATCGATGCCTTACAAAAATACAAAGACTGAGTCTATATACTCAGAAAAATTCACCTAACAGAGGCGTGCTCAGTGGTCCAAAGCGTGGTGTCCCTTCAGTCAAACTAGGACGGATATTCTTCGTCAAACGCCCCCTTAACTGTGCATAGCTCCTGCAGAGGAGTAGCTGAGCCATTAAGTGTAGAGTTAGCGTGTGCAGACCTCTCTAGCTAGTCGAGAACTCGGCATGGCTTCTTTGGAAAAAATCAGTACACAGGACCCTCTCGGGCAGACAGTTTGTCAAACCCTCCATACCTTATACTCAATGAATGAGGAGAGGTTTCAACCACCCCCTCTCACCTTCATTTACTCCAAGCGAGAACCAGGATTGAGATCGAATCAGATGGCACCTGGAGATCATGATGATCCCTTCTGTGACTAAACTCGACGCCTTTGGCCCCTCTTGCACAGCTCTTTTTATTTCCCAAGTGACCACGGGCTGTGACCCTGCGTTTATTCTCAAAGGCGCTTTCGGCATTCGTGAATAGGAAGGAGTTGATCCTTGCTTATCACAGTCGCGATGAGCGAAACGCCGAGATGGATTAATTAGGCACCACGCGTCCCTCTCAGATCTGACGGTCCTGACCTCACTCAGCAATACTATGGGCCCGGGTCCTGGACGCTCTTGGCACTTCACGCCTCCGGGATATGAAGGAGTTTCTCCTTGTGCTTCGAAGTCGCAACGGATGAAAAGGCGAGGAGCCTAATCGCGCACCAGGTGTCCCCTTTGGATGAACAACTGAGACTGCTCTGAGATACTGCAGGCCCGACTTTGTGCGCTTTCGAAGCTTTCGGGGTTCGGGGTTTCGATATGTAACACGACATGGAACCCTCCCCCTTCGAACTCCCGAATGTCGAAATGCCGACGTGACTAGATCTCGCGCCACGCGTCCTTTGGATGGACAGTTGTTATCCTCTCATGTATGCAATATGGACGCTATCCATCACGCTAATCTCAGCGCAACTCCGCTAACCATGATTTCCCGCCGACCGTCGATCTGCTCCTATGGATAAATCCGGACCGTCGACAATATAATTTCGCCCGCTTACTTGCTTGGAAGCCTGAAACGATATTTTTTCGTGCTGCGCTTGGGTGCTTCTCGTGCAACTTGCAGACCTGAATACTCTTGTGCCCAGGACAAGAATTGTTACTAACACAACTAATGGTGTATCGCTTGGAGAATCACGTCATTAGCACTATTATCTTCTTGACAACCTCCATTGAGCTTATTTTATTCTAGTTGTCATTCTCAACAATGAAATGCAAAGGTGTTATCTTTACCCACATCTAAGAGTAAAAAAGGCACTCACCTTTCTCAAGTTCCTATGGTTGGACCTTTACAATGGAGATGATCACGATGGGTTCCATGACGATGTTGTTCTCCCTTATCCATGGAATCTTATGGGATGGGAGCTAAATCAAATTTCAAGGCTTTCAATGCAACCAATGACCATTGTCCAGTGTGACGTTCATCATTATTGTGCCAAGGACTTTTGTGGCAGTCGCATCTTTTCCCTGTGCCCTTCAACAACTTCTCATTCTTATTTGCATGTGGAGTTCATTAATTATCTTGAGGATGGGTGTATTTACTTTGTCCTTTGTTATGAGAATTAGGGTCGCATTTACCCCTCTTGTGTTGCGCTCATTGCTATAAGCAACTCCCGACAATCAATGTGTTATTTTAGAGCCAAGTGTCTCTTAGATGTCCCACATACCTAATGTTGTATGCACAGAATGAAAGGCATCGATGTACTTCGACACACTCTAGTATTTGCCTTGGTGAAAAATCACCCATCTCGTACATTGGTCTTCATATTTTCCAACAAGTAAATACTATGCCTCGAGGGCAGCAACAAATTCCCCCGAAGTGGGTTTTGTTGGATAAAATGCAAAATCTCCAACACATTGCACACAATAAGTATCCCACCAATATTTGACATAGTAAGGACTTTTAGGAGTGCAAAAGTAATATTTTCACTATTGAAAATTTTGTGAATAGAGAAATAACCATCTAGCATATTTAACCATCTCTCCAAAATAATTGTATCTAACTTACATTTCAATAGAGGGATATCAAAATTAACTTGTACCTTGAAGGGGAACATTCATTTAAAATTGTTGCTTGTCAAAAGTTCCTCCATTGTTGTTGGGAGTCGTCAAAGGCTTTGGGCGAAATGCTCGATCATCTCATTCCCTTGTTCAAGGGCTTCCAAAAATAATATCTTAGTAGGATTTCATGCTCCGACGCATTTATTTACTTCGTCCACCATGGGAGGTTGCTTGTGTCAACGAGGGAAATCTTCCAAATGCTCAATTAGTTTGAAGCTCAATTTCCATTATCTTAACCTCGTCAAGCACATGCACGAAAAAATAGCATAGAGCATATTATTTTGATACCATTGATCCGTATTGGATTAAAAATTAAATGAAAGAACATGCAATATTACAGAGACAAATATAATAATAAAAATAGTGAAACACAAATTCTATTAATGAATCAAATGGTGAAAAAAATTGTGATAAACATGGGAATACAAAATGGCTAGAACAATGGCAACTCATCTTTGAGAAGAGATGTAACAATTATGCCCATTCGCAAAAAGCTTTTGACAAGAGGCTAAAACTACATTTTATAATGATGTAAAAAAAAACCTAAGTAGCAAAAACCATAAACACAAGAACCCTAACCCTAGCTTGGTTAGGGCTCAACAAGAACATTGGGTCGAACAAATCTGAGCTCTCCAAATAAAGGGGAGCCTTATCGAGATCACAATTTTCTACTTGGTTCTCCATTGTGGGGCTTTAGCTCATTGAAAAGAATATCAATAAATTGTTTGTTACCCAGTCATTGTGTGCCACTACCATAAAAAAAACACATGGGAAGACCTCAAAAATGCACCAAAAGAATCATGACCTAAAAAATGTCAGCATAAGGACCTCTTTTGGCACTACCCTAGTAGATCAACACCATCAAGGGTGCCAATAAAAAAAATCCCCCTTGGTGGATAGAAGCGGAGAAATAACATAAAGTCATTGAGTGTGAGAAGGTGTAAGTGGCCTCTTGATGCAAGTCGTGTATGAATCCAACCGAAAACCTTCTTTGGCAGGTTTAGAATCAACACTATCGCATCTAAAACCCACAGGCCTCGCCAATCATTAGATCAACCGGTGGACAGAGATCAACGGTCTCCGTGGATTGCGGAGATCCAACTTGCTCACGGTTTAATCCGTCACCCGAACTCTGCAATGGAAGTTGTTCGATTGTTCGCGGATCTATCACAGTCGTCGATCTCTTGATCGGGGAAATCTGACGGTCCTGACCAATTGCGGGAGTGGAACCAGCGCGATGTTTAATTCTCCCTTCGCGTTCCACAATCAATCCTTGCCCTTGATTTGGTGCTTGTGTATCCAACGATCACAACTTGATCTGGTCGTTGACTAGTCCTTCAACGGATCGAACGGTTGGTGTTTGTCCAATCTCAGAGATGAACGATTCACTTTCTTCCTTCTATGACGATCACTTCCCCTGCGCAGAGCTCGGCTTTGTCCCTGCAGATCGTCTCACGAATCTATTTATCCACACTCAAAAGGAATATTCTTGTTCTATCAAGGATGTATAGATCAATATCACAGGATTAAACTAGAATTCGCAAACAGAGATCACTCAACCCTATGATAATAGTAATATACACGTAGTGATCTGAAGGAGAATTAAATCGTTCTCTGGTAATTCTATTCAAGTTTATAACATCTTCATAACTAGTGTTTCGTCCTCTTACATCCAATCAATCAACCAACCCTTTGCTCAATACAATTACACAGATTTAAGCTCGATTGAGCCTCGATTGTTTCAACAACCTTATCACTAAAAATCCTCTAATCATCTATAATTAAGAAACCACTCAACCTCCTAGCTAACAGAAAGATCCTCGATGCCTTCTAGAGGTATTCGTGAGATTTATAAAATAACAAAATAAACAATTAGGTAAACAACTCCCTTAGTAAAGGTTTTTTACCTTTTGAGTCAATGGAGATCATTTGGTTAAGATGCTCCTGCATTAGACTCTCGGGAAAGAAAAGAACTGTTGATCATGTCTTCAAGATCAACATGACATTTTTGCACCTCTGTTGTTGTCATCCAAGTAGAATCCTCTGTAGGTTGACCTTTCCATTTTACCAAATACAAAGTATTCTTTGCCTCTGGTTTTCTTTGCCATCCTTTTATCCAAAATTTTCTCAATTTCTCGTTGTGTCTTCTTAGGTAATTGTTCTTCCCATTCGATCTGATTTTTCTCCCCTAAAGGTTTGTTTGTTGCTCCACTGTCTGATTCCTTGTAGGGATACAAGTATGGCACATTGAATATTGGAGATATTCCAATGTCATCTGGAAGTTCCACCTCATATGCATTTGCAGAAAATATCCTCAGTATTCTGGAAGGTCCAATTTTCCTTGGCTTCAACTTGTTATATGTCCCTACAGGAAACCTTTCCTTTCTCAAATATACCATGACCAAGTCACCAACTTGAAAATCCACTTGCCTTCTTTTCATATCAGCTCTTTGCTTGTATTTGCCATTGCTCTCTTGTAGTTTCTTCTTGACATTCTCCTGCATTTCTTGTATGTTGACTGCAAAATCTTCACCACCAGCACTCCTTATTTCTTGCTTTCCCAAATTTTTCAATTCATATACTCCCCTTGGATGCATTCCATAAACTATCTAAAATGGACTCATACATGTACTTCTGTTTGGAGAATCATTATAAGCAAATTCTGCTTGGGCAAGCAATTGATCACATTGCTTTGGGTTCTAACACACCGAGCTTCTCAAAATATTCCCTAAACTTTTGTTTACTACTTCTGTCTACCCATCAGTCTGAGGGTGATATGTTGAACTAAAGTTAAGGTTTGTACCCAACTTCCTCCATAACGTCCTCCAGAAATGACCTACAAACTCGGTATCTCTATCAGAGACAATGCTTATAGGTAGTCCATGCAACCTTACTACTGAGAAAAACAAATTTGCAATGTTAGTTGCATCATTAGTCTTTTTACAAGCAATAAAATGAGCCATTTTGGAAAATCTATCTACCACAACATAGATAGAATCATTTCCCTTTTGAATTTTTGGTAAACCCAAAACAAAGTCCATGTTGATAGAATCCCAAGGTTTATTTGGGATAGGTAAAGGTTGATACAATCATGTGTTTTGACTCCTCCCCTTTGCATGCTGACAGATCTTGCACTTCTCCACAAATTTCTTTACGTCATTCTGTATTCTTGGCCAATAATAAAAATTACTTACCTGAGCATATGTCTTGTCCTGACCAAAGTGTCCTGAGAGCCCTCCACTGTGCTTTTCCTTTATCAAATTTTCCCTTATGGAACACTTAGGTATGCATAGCTTACTATTTTTGAACAGACCTTCTTGTGGCATGTAGTCTAACCATTGATCTCTATTGTGGGCAACATGGTTTTCACAAGCTGCATAAACTTCCTGAAAATAGGCATCCTCTTTATACATTGCTACCAATTCATCAAATCCTAAAGTGTTGACTCTAACTTCTTGTAAAATTAAATTTACTCTGCTCAAAGCATCAACAACTCTAATAGATTTTTCACTTATATGTTTGATCACAAAAGTGAAACCTTGCATAAATTCCACCCATTTAGCGTGTTTTTGGTTCAACTTGTGTTGACTACTTATAAACTCCAATGCATGATTATCTGTGTATAAAATAAATTTTTTAGGCATTAAATAATGCCTCCTCCACTTCTTAAGTGCTTGGACAACTACATAAAATTCTTTATCATATGAAGAATATTTTTGTTTTGCCTTATTCAACTTTTCACTAAAGTATGAAACAGGTCTCTGCTCCTGACTCAATACAACCCCTATTGTTGTCCCACTAGCATCAATTTCAATTTGGAAAGTTTTATCAAAACTTGGTAAAGCCAAAACAGGTTTTTCAGTGATCTTCTTCTTCAACAATTTAAAACCCCTATCAATTGCTTCAGTCCATTTAAATGGTTGTCTACTCTCTTTGACAGTCTCAACTATGGGTGCACACATATGACTGAAACTTCTAAGAAATTTCTTGTAAAAACTTGCAAGACCATGAAACCTTCTTACCTCATATACACTTCTTGGAGTTGGCCAGTCAATAATTTCCTGTACCTTTTCTGGATCCATCTTCAAGCCTTCTTCAGACACTACAAATCCCAGATATATCAGCTCCTTCATGAAACTACACTTCTTCAAATTTATCAGCAACTTTTCCTTCTGCAATTTAGTCAAAACCATCTTAAGATGTTTAAAATGTTCCTCTTTAGTCTGATCGTAAATTAGAATGTCATCAAGATAAACAATAACAAATTTCCAATGTATTCTTTCAGTATTTCATTCATTAATCTCATGAATGTACTTGGTGCATTTGAGAGCCCAAAAGGCATCACCAACCACTCATACAAACCATTGTTTGTTTTAAATGCAGTCGTTCATTCATCCCCCTCTCTAATCCTTATCTGATGATAGCCACTTTTTAAATCTATTTTTGAAAAGTATCTTGAACCAGATAAACAATCCATCAAATCATCAATTCAAGGTAAGGGAAAGCTATACCTAATAGTAATCTTGTTGATAGCCCTGGAATCAATACACATGTGCCATCCTCCATCCTTCTTTGGGCTAAGCATTGTTGGTACTACACATGGACTCAAGCTTTGCTTCACCAGTCCTTTATCCAACAATTCATGCACCTGCTTCTTAATTTCCTCATTTTCTTAAGGGGTCAATCTATAAGTTGCTTTGTTAGGCAAACTTGCTCCAAGTATCAGATCAATATGATGACTAATACTTCTCATAGGTGGTAATGCATTAGGCAATTCATCTACTATAATATTAGCAAACTCATCAAGCATACCTTGAACTTCTTCAAACATATCATTTAAAATTGTAGCAGTAAATATTACATGTGGCTTACCAATTAGAGCAAAATGTAACTCCTTGGCTTTCTTAACTCCTTGCAGCAGTTCTTTTCCACTCATCAATAGAATACTAGGTCTCAATTCACCCTTAGTTGTCTCATCTTTCAAAGGTAACAACATATGTTTCTTCCCATCTTTCTCTAAGGAGTAAGTATTCCTTCTACCATCATGAATGGTTTTCCTGTCATATTGCCAAGGTCTTCCCAATAGAACATGGCATACACCCATTGACATTATATCACATAACACCACATCTTTATAGTTACCAATTTGTATTTCCACCTTACACTACTCATTCACCAAGAGTTGATGTCCTTTCTGCAACCAGGACACTATGTAGGGAGTGGAATGTGCCATCTTCTTCAATCCCAACTTCTCTATAATCTCTGTGGAAACCAAATTATATATACTCCCACTGTCTATGACCACTTTGCAACACTTACCTCCTGACTTGCATACAATCCTGAACAAGCTTTTCCTCTGAGTTGGTTCAATCACTTCCTTTTCTACCTTAACCAAGACCCTCTTTAACATCAATGACTCTCCTATCTCATGAGCTTTTGTTTCAACTGCTACATTTGTCGGTTCTTCCCTTGCTTTTGTTACACTTACATTCCTCTCGTTTGATGCTTTATTATTAGGACAATCCCAAGACATATGTCCTAATTCTCCACATGTATAACATCTTATTTCTCTTCCTCTGCCTCTTCCTCTGAAGCCAAATCTTCTACCCCTGGAATCACCTCTTCTTGGTGATTGGCTTCCCGAGCTTTCTCCTTCACTTTCAGTAATTTGGATTCTTCCTCCGCTGGTAGATCCTATGCCACGAATTGTACCTCTTCCTCTATTCCTTTGACTTTGCTTCCTTGCAATCTTTTCCTCGGCTTTCAAAGTTGCTTGATATGCATCCTCAACAGTCTTGAGAGTCAACAGCCCTATCTCATCTTGGATATCGTATCTGAGACCATTAATATATCTGGCCACCTTCTTCGTATCTCCTTCTATGTGTCCAGCCCTGATATTCAGCCTATAGAATTCTTTTGTATACTCCTTAACTGTCATGCCTTTCTGCTTCAAGTTTTGTAATTGCTTAAAGAGGTTCAACTGGTAGTCTTTGGGCATAAATTTACTTTTTATTTTGTTCACCATTTTATCCCATTGATTTATCTTTGATTTTCCTTTCCTTTGTCTATGTATCTGCAATTCATCCCACTAGATGGTTGCATGTCCCTTCAACTGGTAGCTGCATACTTCACCTTCTTCTTATCTTCAACCTCTTCAAACTCAAAATATCTATCCATGGTGTTGATCCGGTCCATTGGATCATCCACATCCAAACTTCCATCATACACAGGAACCTCTACCTTTGGTCTGCTACTAGCCTTCATCAACATTCTGAATATTCTTTCATCTTGTGTCTCTTCTGCTTCTTCAGAAGATTGAACCTCTGCTTCATCACTGATATAACCAACTTCAGGATTTCTTCTCTGGTTCGTCTCCATGGCTTCCATTCTAACGTCCAGTCTCCTCAATTCCTCTAATACAGCGTCATTTCCTGTTGCTCTACCTCGACCTCTACCAAGAGGAACTCAACCTTGCCTCCTTGGTGGCATGGTTCACTTATCAAGAGAAATTGGTTCACTCTGATACCAAACTGATGCAAGTCGTGTATGAATCCGACCCAAAACCTTCTTTAGCAGGTTCAGAATCAACACCATCGCATCTAAAACCCCACAGGCCTCACCAATCGTTAGATCAACCGGTGGACGGAGATCGACGATCTTCGTGAATTGCGGAGATCCAACTTGCTCGCGGTTTAATCCGTCACCCGAACTCCACAATGGAAGTTGTGCGATTGTTGGCAGATCTATCGCAGTCGTCGATCTCTTGATCGGGGAGATCCGATGGTCCTGACCAATTGCGGTAGTGGAACCAGCGCGATATTTAATTCTCCCTTCGCGTTCTGCAATCAATTCCTGGCCTTGATCTAGTGCTTATGTATCCAACAGTCATGACTTGATCTGGTCGTTGACCAGTCCTTCAATGGATCGAATGAATGGTGATTGTCCAATCTGAGAGATGAACGATTTGCGTTCTTCCTTCTGTGACGATCACTTCCCCTACGTAGAGCTCAGCTTTGTCCCTGCAAATCGTCTCACGAATCTATCTATCCACACTCAGAAGAAATATTCTTGTTCTATCAAGGATGTATAGATCAATATAACAGGATTAAACTAGAATTCGTAAACAGAGATCACTCAACCCTATGATAACAGTAATATACATGCAATGATCTGAAGGAGAATCAAATCATTCCCTGGTAATTCTATTCAAGTTTATAACATCTTCAGGGTCAGTGTTTTGTCCTCTTACATCCAATCAACCAACCCTTTGCTAAATACAATTACACAGATTTAAGCTCGATTGAGCCTCGGTTGTTTCAACAACCTTATCACTAAAAATCCTCTAATCGTCTATAATTAAGAAACCACCCAACCTCCTAGCTAACAGAAAGATCATCGATGCCTTCTAGAGGTATTTGAGAGATTTATTACATAACAAAATAAACAATTAGGGAACCAACTCCCTTAGTAAAGGTTTTTGACCTTTTGAGTCAAAAGAGATCATTTGGTTCAGATGCTCCTACATCACCCCTTACACTCATTCAAAACCCTAAGTAGGTTGAGCTTGTCACTAATCCTATCCAAGATGAAGTAGTTCAACCTCAAGGGAAGTTGTGCCCTAAAGACAATTTAGAAACAATAGAGTATAAACTAAATTGCACCTAGAATCCTCAACATCTAGGGGCATCACCTCAAGAGACACTATGTGAAGACCATTGCAATCCAGAGGATAAAGAACTCCACATTAGTAATACTCGGCTTTTGATGGGTATCCCTCCAGGGTAGTTCAATAAGTTGTCTAGTTCCAATTCTCAAGGAGAACAAATGGGAGTTTGGACTTGAATTTTTTTTTAAATGAAAAAGGTGGCACTCTTTTTTACACTTCAATAGCAAAGGATAATCCAGATTGGGACTCAATGATTTGCTCTAATTTGAGAGGTTTTAGGCTTCAAAGACATCCATTCCCAACATAGGGTTTAACATAGTGAAAAATACTTGCTCCCAGTAGTGGTGCAATCTTAGGAGATTATAAAATTAAGATCTAGCGAGAATTATTAACGCTAGGGCTAGTACCATTTTGTTGCAAGTTTTAATTGCCCAACAGGTATATCCAGGGTGTTGTAATTGTAGCCTTTTCCTCTTAACAGAAAAGGTGTATTTGTTATTGTTTAGAAGAAAACAATTTACACTTCAAGTCATTTATATAAATAAAAACTGCCAAAGTAAAGAATATTATACAGATGAACAATCAATAGATCAACAAATCAATCGTTGATTGTATTGCCTCTGTGGCAGGATCTGCATGTCGATATTTATTACATACCTGAAACTTTTTGACAATTTTAGCTATGAAAAATTATTGTAGCTGCAAAGAAAGCATTCTCATCATATCAGCCTCAAATGGATAAATCGAGCCTAGCTTATTGCTGTCATGGTCAATGTAGACGACTCTACTGGACCAAAGAAAAAGATGATCTACAGGACGAGTTACTACTTCTTATCTCTTCAGAAATTTGAGCCTTTTATGTTGCAAGATCAATGTTTTCCATCAGCGGGCTTATGCTATTAGGAAGAAATAAAATCTGCTAACTGCCCCAAATAATAATTTTTCTATGTTTTCCAATAAACTGTCTTGAGCAGCAGCGCCTTCTCTGTGAAGAATTGCATCATGCATCAGCAACCAAGACTATTGTACTTTGGAAAAAAACTGGATAGGCTACAACCCATAACCAAATCATGATCATAAGATAAAGGTTTTTAGGATGAAACACAAATTCAGAACTATGCTTCAGAGGTCACCTTCGACATTATTGCTTGCAAAGTATGACAATGTAGTACAGCCAATTGAATATTCTGCAAAAATCAATTTAGCAGAAATATACATATCCACTATTGGGCATTATCAGCAACAATGGGCACCCACTAGAGACCCCCTTGTCTCAGGTTAATGACTAGAGCAGTAAAGACCAGCTGTAGGCCACGTTTAGAGGGTTAGATCAGAAAGTAAAAGCAATTAGGTAATTCCTTCAATGGTTAGCACACCTAACTTCAGTATTTCATTTGGTGCGAGGATTGCCACCGAAAATTCTATACATTTACTAATTTATCCAAAGGAAGCAAGTTCTTGAAGACTATTAGAAAAAATTATAGAAACTCTGATTGCATTTGTCAACTTTTGGGGTTGCCTTAACACTTGCCTTAACACTTCAGGTAATATATGTGAAATCGTCAATCTTCTGTGAGCTGCAGCCTCCATGGTATGTCATTTAACTATCTCATTCCGAATTGGGAATGGGGTTTATCAAACCAGCCTATATGCTTGATAATTCTATTGCCCTGAACATGCTTGTCTACAGACATCGGTTTCAGTTTTTTCAAGGCCTTTAATGGGCAATAACATATAAAATGGAATTACTAACATCCTGCTTTTCAGCAATCTGCTTTACCTATGCCTCAGTTGATTTGATGCCGACAAAATTGTTGGAATGCATGCACTTTCTATGATTTGAGTTCTTTCTGCTGAAGGGGTGATTCCAGATACACACTGCTATTCCGTAATAACTGTTGTCAATAATGTGTTATACATCTCCCTGAATTAATAAGGAGACAAATACACAATTACTTATGTTTTCTACAAGTGCCATCAAAAGGATAACTCCTGCCTCTAGTTATGTGGTGGTGCATATTTTATCCAGGCTCCAACTGAATGATGTTTAATAGTTTGAATTCCCTGCTTGTTGAATCGGATATCATCTCATGTATCTTTTCATCTCTTCACCCTTTCTCTTTGATGCCTACTGTTGAACAAACTTATTAAATGGAACTGTAGACAAATTTATAAGATAATATTCTGAATCGTGCAAGCTTTCTGTTCATTTCGATCTTGTAGATAATTCCTTCTATTATAGACTCCCAATAAGAGGAAAAGAATGGACTAGGGATTTCCAGATTATCAAAGCATTTGTGCTTGACTTAACAGGTGTCCAGATCCACTCTTCAAAATTCAACGGGTCAAGGTATTTCTGCAAAATTACATTATGCCAGAGCCCTTGATAATTTAATAATGAGTCTCTAGAGGCTTTTAGCAGCTAATGCTTTGTCAAATTGATAAACATTTTTTAAGCCCCACCCTCCAGCCGACCTGGGCTTCGCTATTCGCTTCCAGTTAACAAGAGTAACTCCATCTTTTTCCCTCAGACCCATCCACAGAAAGTGAAAACACTTTTCCTAATCTTTTCCAGCATTCCAACAGATATATAAGAGTGCCAATAAATGGGGATTGCTTCAAAGACATATTCTGCAAGTGTTAATTTACCACCTATTGCACATGTGGTGATTCTTTTTTCAACCTTTTGATACAGCGAGACCTAATCATTTGGTTTTAGCATGAAACCCAGATATTTAAATCCTTTGCTGAAGTCAATGCATTGAAATGCAAATGTTATAGGGATTGTTTATGCTTGCCCCTGAAGAGTTCTATTGAAGGTAAATGAGATTTTGGTTCATCGATTTCCATATCAGTAGCTGTACAATACAAAAATAGAATTTCTTTGTATTTTAGGGCCTCCCTTAGACTGCCATTACCAAACAAAAGAACACCATCTACAAAGAGAAGATGCACTAGGGCTAAGATCCTTCCCATCTTAACACCTTTTATTCCTCCACTTCTTTTATAATCAAAGACTATCCTACTCAAACCCTCAACTACAATAAGAAAAAGCAGGGGTGACAAAGGGCACCCTTGTCTAAGGCCTCTCAAAGGCTTAAAAAAGCTTGAGGCCAAGCCTTTGCTGTCACTACTAGGAAATATTTTCTTTATATTTTTACCTAGCATGCATCCTTTACAAATTTAATTTTTACTAAGAGAAATAGAGGGCATGCCACATACCATGTTCTGCAGATCTGGAAGTGCTTTGTAATGAAAATGTCCAAGTCTTCTATGCCACAACTCGCTAGAGCTAGTCAAATCATGAGCCAATGCCTGAATTGACTGTCCTGTCACGACGTACAGTCCTCCTCTGCGAATCCCAATTGTTTCTGCTGTACTCAAGTGGCTACCTTTAGCAAATAGTAGTGCCTTCCTATCCTTGAAGATCACCGAAAATCCCTTGTCCTCAAGGGTTGCAACTAAAAGTAGATTCTTCATGAGCCCTGGAACATATAATACTTCATCAACATAAAGCCTAGCCCTAGATTGCAAACTGAAGGAGATAGAGCCTACTCCCTCTATCTTGTAACATTTGTCATCCCCAAGTTCAACCTGCTCTACAAAAGATTTTGTCTTGAAATCTGAGAGGATCTCCTAGTACCATGTCAAGTGCTTTGATGCACCACTATCTACTAACCAAGTGTTCGGCCCCATGAAAACTGAACTGCATAAGGCAGAAGCCAAGTAATATTCTTTTCTAGTTTCTTTTTCATTAGAGGGACTTTTCTGATTTCATTTGGATTCATCATCCTCAGCAGTCAAGACATGATGTTTCCCTTTCCTAGGATTTTTCTTCCTAAACCAACAGTCTCTAGCAAAATGACCCAACTTATTACAACTAAAGCATTTAATCTTCGATGTATCAATACTTTTGCCTTTGAACATACCGTTTATTGATGATTACAACTGCATGAGACATCCTCCAGGACATAGACTGAGTGAGTCGACCTGAGAGAGAGCTCATGAGTTAGGTGTGCCCGTGAGATAGGTATGTGGTTCCTCTCTAAGACGGAGATGGAACATTGTGCCCCTGTGTGAGGTGGTGAAGCCCATGAGCTGGGTGTGTGGTTCCTCTCTGAGACAGAGATGGAATGTTGTGTGCCCCTGTGTAGGGAAGCCCATGAGTTGGGTGTATCGTTCTGAGACAGAGATGAAACGATGTATTGGCCTCCTCTGTGCAGACAGTTGAGATGATGTGATCGTTCTAAGACAGAGATGAAACGATGTATTGGCCTCCTCTGTGCAGACAGTTGAGATGATGTGATACTCCAGATGATTCTCATGTGTAACGCAGTGAGAAAGAATATTTCTTGAGTTGGACATGTCTGTGGCTGAGCACAGGTGAACATGATCCTAGTGGTTGAGCACTAGTGAGTGTGGTTCTCCTGTGAGACGCAGTGAGATAGAGATGTGGACATCCCTGTGGTTGAGCATAGATGGATGTGCCCCTAGTGTCTGAGCACTAGTGGGTGTATGAGATCCCTTGTTATATTGTACAAGAGTCAGACTTACCTGTAAACCTATTTGTGATGTAAAGGGTACAGGTCGGCCCCACCATAAAGTGAAAGATAATTAACATGGTAATTATTAATTATATTATAAGTTATTGAGGTCGGCCCGTTGTGCCAATAGACACTATTGTTGACAAGTTCAGTTTAATATAAATAAAGGTAAAATTCCCCATTGAGGAATCATATCACAAGTGTGAGTTTGGAAATTTCAGCAAACACTTGTTCTTGGGAAAAGTGTGCACCTCTCTTGGGCGCTAGTCTTATAGGGTTTGTGAAGCATCGTTTTGTGTGCTAGTTCTTTATGGTGGTGGAGGTCTTTCTCTTAAAGAATATAGCAAAGGATTGGTTGGGTTTTCTTCCCTTGTTGAGAAGGGTTTCCCATGATACTTTTTGTGTACTTGTGCATGGTGTTTCTTCTTGTGATCTTGGTTGCTGCAACAAATTGTTTATGGTTTAAGTAAAATGCTAAAATTGGAATGAACTTCATGCTTAAGCCTAGCTTATTGAAAAATCAACACCTTTGGTGTTTGACTTCCTCTGAGAGCCTTTCTAGAAAGTGACTTTCTTCTTTCCCTTGAATCTTGATGCTACTGTCGAATGCTCTTCTTTGGTTGGCTCGCTCCTGGTAGGAGTGCGACTCTCCTCCTGGAGGCAATCATGCCATAACCTATCAAACGTGGGTTGAATCTCTCTCCCACTTACACTGGATAAGAAGGTCTCCCATGAAGAAGGAAGACCATCAAATATGGCCTTCACTAAGTCCACTGTGACCCCTATGACCAAAAGTTGATCTCTGATCTGGGCTATCCTGGAACAGAAAGATGTTATTGATTTACCTTTCTCCATCTTCAAATACTTAAGCTTGTGCTTAAATGTCCTCTTCTGACTTGGAGCATGTTTCTCATACAGATTCACCAAGGTATCCATACAGTCCTTGGGAGTCATTAACAAAGTCATTGTCGACAGTCTTTGACTGAGTCAAAGATGATTCTCTTAGCCTTTGCTTGACTCTTCCTAAAAGTCGCTCTTCCTGCATTAGTGGTGGGTTCCTCCACCATTGTGGTCACATACTACTCAAGATCATGCTCCTGCAAGATATTTGTTATCCGGAGCTTCCACACATTGAACTTGGCAGCTCCTTCGAGCCTATCCTCAGTCGTGACTGAAATGGAGGATGCCATGGAGATAACACTGAAAACTTAATCAAGCTTGCTTGGATATGTGTGTACCTGTTGCTACACTTCAACAAGCTTATCACACCCTAAACTCTAATACCATGTTAAATTATAGAGCTTGATTTCTTATGTGGATTATTTCTTTTATTTTTCAACACTTTGATTCCAACTTAATACCTTTCAACAATACAGAATCATAACTGAATAGCAACCATTCATATACGTAAGCATGCACATCAACAACACATATACCCTGGGGAAACCCTGTATAGGGAGAAAAACCCCAGCAAATGATCTTCCTTTATTGCATTAGTAATGTATGATTACTTACAAATATCCACCATGAAAAATCTGTTCTTAAAAGAGTTTGCCAAGACGACTTAGACCATATTGAAAAGACCTTGTAGAAGAGGAGAGGCTTTGCTGATATGATTTATGGTTATTGACCAGCACTGTGAAAGATACCATGCACTGCCTGGGTGTTGCTTTGTTGTCCTTTTCTGGACTGAAATGCAGCCTCACTTTATCAGGGTTATACGTTGCTCTTTTCTTGAGAGATATGTTGCCTTTCGTCTTAAATGTTATGTTGTCTATCCCTTGACTAATATGCAGATTTCCTCTTAACTAATACGCTAATATCTCTTGATTGATATGCTGATATCTCTTAGTTGATACGCTGATATCTCTTGACTGATATGTTGATATCTCTTCGCTGATACGTTGAACCTTTCTTGACAACCTTCCTCTCCAAAACAAGATGTATGGCAATGAGGGTCGAGTTGTGTATAAGTAGGTGTTGCTTTATGGCAATGAGGGTCGAGTTGTGTATACGTTGTCTCTCTTGACTGATATGTTGCTCTCTCTTGAGGGTCGAGTTGTGTATAAGTAGGTGTTGCTTTATGGCAATGAGGGTCGAGTTGTGTATAAGTAGGTGTTGCTTTATGGCAATGAGGGTCAAGTTGTGTATAAGTAGGTGTTTCTTTATGGCAATGAGGGTCAAGTTGTGTATAAGTAGGTGTTGCTTTATGGCAATGAGGGTCGAGTTGTGTATACGTTGTCTCTCTTGACTGATATGTTGCTCTTTTCTTGAGAGATATGTTGCCTTTCGTCTTGAATGTTATGTTGTTTATCCCTTGACTAATATGCAGATTTCCTCTTAACTAATACGCTAATATCTCTTGATTGATATGCTGATATCTCTTAGTTGATACGTTGATATCTCTTGACTGATATGTCGATATCTCTTCGCTGATACGTTGAACCTTTCTTGACAGCCTTCCTCTCCAAAACAAGACGTATGGCAATGAGGGTCGATTTATGGTTATTGACCAGCACTGTGAAAGATACCATGCACTGCCTGGGTGTTGCTTTGTTGTCCTTTTCTGGACTGAAATGCAGCCTCACTTTATCAGGGTTATACGTTGTCTCTCTTGACTGATATGTTGCTCTTTTCTTGAGAGATATGTTGCCTTTCGTCTTGAATGTTATGTTGTCTATCCCTTGACTAATATGCAGATTTCCTCTTAACTAATACGCTAATATCTCTTGATTGATATGCTGATATCTCTTAGTTGATACGCTGATATCTCTTGACTGATATGTTGATATCTCTTCGCTGATACACTGAACCTTTCTTGACAGCCTTCCTCTCCAAAACAAGACGTATGGCAATAAGGGTCGAGTTGTGTATAAGTAGGTGCTTGAGAGAGGAGAGGGACAGTTCGAAAATAGAAGATGTTTGCATGACTTTCATAACTCGCCTTAACTAGAATTAGAACTAGACAAGAGACTTTACTTAGATGACTCAACTCTTGCATTACAACTCACCCTTGACTTGGCATGCATGCGTACTAACTTAGCATGCACATGTCATGCATGCAACATGCAACTAGACATGCATGCAATGCATGTCATGCATGCAACATGCAACATGCAACATGCATGCATACAACAAACTTGACAACTTTGACTTTGACCTAGACATGCAACTTTGACTTTTACAACTCGACTCTTTACATGGAAAATCGAATTTCTCTTTATGGTGGATAATGTTACACGTGCCAATGCACTAGATCAATACATTTATATCATTTGCAATATTAGGAAAATCGTTTGTTTCTAGTTCATAGGAATTTTACATTCAACCTAACTTTTGCTAGATGCCTTGACGTTTGCTCATGGCTCACAAGGCTTGACTAGGCTCACAGAGGATGTACGTTCCCCTTGACTTTTGCACTAGTTCGTCTATGCTCGCAGAGGTTGTACGTTCCCCCTGACTTTTGCACTAGACTGTCTATGCTCACAGAGGTTGTACGTTCCCCCTGACTTTTGCATTATACTTACATAGCATCTCGTTCGTCCTGACTTTTGGTTTGACTCGAAGAGGTTGTACGTTCCCCCTAGCTTTTGTCAATACCTCACAAGACTGGTTGATTCTCCAAATCTCCCTGGCGCCTCAGGGTGGCCCATATGGTATCTCATTGGAGAATGATTGTCGATGCTGCCAAATTTAACAGAGGGTGCGCGACACATCTGCATACGTTGGTTACAGAGCAATCCAAGGGCATGGCGGAAAGGACTGACCGATTGAAGCAAGGGAAAAAGAGAGTGGAGTATTTGTAAGCAATTGGGAGAAACCCTAACCCTATCTAAATAAGAGGAGGGCAGATGCCCTTACCTAGATCCTAACACCACATGGAGGGTATGAGTGAGTTGTTAGCTTGAACGGAATGAATCGACGTGTTTTTCACCTTGGGAATCCTTACTCAAATTCTCTTGATCAGATAGTGACAACTTAACCCCATTCCGTTTATATAGGCCGTTGGTTATTTTGGCATTAAATGTTGGTTGGTGGGAGATGTTGAAGTCGGAGGGTTCGAAGACAAGTTCGTCGATGACCACCGAAGGTTTTAAAGGAAAGTCTTCTGATAATATCGAAAGTGATGGGAGGAACTCCTCCAATACGACTCAAAGGAGTTAAAGTTAACTCCTCCAACTCGTATCGGAGGAGTTTCCTCTAACTTGTGAGATAACATTTCATATTGGTGAGGAAGAGATTAACTCCTCTAATTCTTATCGCAGGAATTTATCTTAACTTTGCCGATGTAAGCAATTTGGCTCTTTTAGCACTAAGTCTTCAAGTATTTTTCATTAAAGATGATTTTCTAAGGGAAACAAGGTTCTTCTAAGGATGCTAAGTTGGAGAGAAAAAACCCACAAGAATTTCTCTTAGGCTCAAGCGATGAGGGGCTCCATTTTCTAGGGATTATGCAAGATTAAAGAGAGAAAATGGAGGGTTGTAGTGTCTTTCACAACAACGGGGTAACAAGGTCAATAGGTATGCAAAACCTAGTTGCACCAAAAGGTGCTAGTTCTACAACCCAGTATATTAAAGATGTTATCACATGGGGTAACGCTTACATCATCATATGTCGGCTTCAAAAAAATATAATATTTATAACAAATAATAATAGTAATATTATATGTACCCAAATATATAGATACCAAAATAAAAATATCTTTATATATATGAAAAAGAGAGATTTGATATGTACACCTAATATAAAAACTGCTATGAGGAGAGATAAAAAGAGAGATACCAGATTTAGACATAAATATAAATACTATAGTTCTGATATTTACATAAAAATATTGTTACAATGCAAATATAAATATCTTGACAATAATCAAAACTATATTTTTACATATCGATATATGAATAAGTTTTGAATTAAGTTCTACTAAGTTGAGTGAGGCTACATCCAGCCTAGATCTGTCTTAAATGATCAAAAAATTTACACCTCGAGGGATTTAATCTCTTTCAGTGCTTGAAAGATCTGGGGTTAACATGGATCTAAAGTGGTTCTGAAACCATTGTTTGATAAAGTCAAGCTGATGGACCATGTATTCTCTATCATTCATTATGCACATATCAACAAGGAATTCAACATCAAAGCTGATTATCTGTATAAGAGAGAATTGGATGTAGTTAAAGGATCATGGGAGATAGTGAAAGAAGAGGCTGGCATTCTTAAGCAAGTAACAATGATATCCTTGGTGTTGGCTTAGTTGGTTAGTGCAGTGCCATTAAGGCTTTGCTTTAACTTTCAAAAACACAAGTTTCTGAATTTGTTTTTTATGATGTTATGGATCCGATATTTCAGATCTGTATTTTGACTCTACTATGAGTTTTATAGATGATGTATGCCTGTGTTGGGACTGTTTGGAGGTTTTTTACACTCACTGTGATGTATTGCTTAGACTTTGAGTCCAGGACGATTATTTATTTTTTATATTTGAGACCGGTAGGGATAAAATTCTCTCTTTTTGTTAACTAGAAAAGAATTTCAGGGTGTATAATGCACACATATGGAATGTAGCCTTTTTCTGCTTGAAACAAAAGTTATGATTTTTTCCTTAAAAAAAAACTAGAATCTCGTGTCTTCAGTACTCCATCGGCTACCCTTAAGACAGCTCAAACAGTTCAAATTGAAAACATTTAATCCACCTTAAACGACTAAAAGAATACCTAGTAAAAATATGTACAAATCAAAATCAGAAGCTTAGTCATTGCACATATAATATCAAAGCAACATGCCAAGGAGGCATTAGACTAGTGCTTTGCACAGAAAAGAAAAAAATATCTCACCCACAAAATTGCGGTATCCAACAAGCCCCAAAAGTTCTTGTAACAATAATAAAGTTGGGAAGCTGACTCACACTCAGCTTGGACATTGCATCAATCTTCTTGTTTCTGATGCAGGTACACTTTGATATAAAAAGTACTTCAGTAAGTTAAATGGTTTGCATCTTCAACTTAAAACCCTAAACCCGTGTCTTTAATATTATAAACAAAACAGAATGGTTGGTTTAGCGTGTCCAAGCATTTGCTAGCAGCCCAGCAGAGATACCGGCAGCGCAAAGTAGAACAACAACATTTAACCTTCGAAACAGAGCTATGACTCCTTTAGTAACCTGTAGTGACAGGGTGAGTATCTGCAACCGACCCTGCTCCTCCATTTTTGTGAAGAAGGTCATGGGCTTGAGCACTTGCCTCAGCAGGAACGCAAAAGTGAAGGGAAAAGCAAAAGCAAAGAAGCTCTGCATCGAGATCTCTGACAATGGCCCGGCCTTGGTGACCCAATGAAGCCAAGCTCCGCATGATAGCTGGGCAAGACCCAGGAGTGCAATGCCTTTGCTAAGGTCATATATAGTCTTCCTCAGCTGATTCAGTTCTTGCCTCAGTTCGTTCGCCACAGCAGACATGTCCCTCTCTACAGTTTGCACCTCAATTTCTTCCGAATCCCCACGACTAGAATCCTCGCCACTAGAGCCCACACTTTGCCCACTGTTTTCTGGATTAAGGTTAGGGTTTTGTTTAGAAGAATCTGAGAAAAACCTGACAGAGCTCCAAGAGATCGAAGGCACGATGTTCTGCGAAATTGATCTGAACCCACTTTGTAATGGACATTTGGGTACGCCAAAATGACCTTGGCCGGTGATGTAAGAACCGGCATTTTCGTGTTTGTAATCAAGTAGGGTTTGTTGAGGTTTTACAGATTGGTTGGAAGCATGATCGCGTCCCAGCAAAATGTTTTGGAGAGAAGAAGCGTGTGAAACTGAGGAGCAACATATCAAAAATAGCTTTTTGTGTTATATATAGGTTCCACAGCCCACATTTAAGCTAATTGCTTACACTATTACATGCCCTCGAAAATTCTGCGTAGAAAGGGCAAGCATAGAAGAAAGGAGAGAATGAAATCGTGATTACCAGATGATGAAGAAGAGATCCAGGCGCCACTGATGGTCCGCTCAATGCTTGCGTAAGAGGCTTTCCTGATTATGAGAGAGGCCATGGATCTATATCGGCAGTGATTGCTAGTTTGCAGCACCAAGTCTCCGCTTCCTTCTCCAAGTTGGATGGCAAGACAGGTATGTAATCTTAATCTTGGTTTGGGTAGTAATAAAATTTTGCAGGGTGGTTTAAGGTTTATTTTATTTGAAATTAGACTTAACCCTCCTAAGTGTTTTAAGCAGTCTCGATTTTTAATATAAACCTTTTGGGCTATGCGAGAATAGAACAATTGTAGATGATTGGACAATTTGTCGGCCTAGTGAGTGAGCAAAGGCAAATTAATAATTTCTTTATTGGAAAATAAAAACAATAAATAATGAATTGATTGGAGCTTATGTATGTGATATCGCTTTCTCTTTATTATTATCATATTTTGATGATTACATGAAAGCAGCGTTGCAATTAGGGTTTTGTAGGTTGGTTGGAGTTTATGTATGTGATTAGGGTTTTTTTTAGGTTGGTTGGAGCTTATGTATGTGATTAGGGTTTTCGTAGGTTGGTTGGAGCTTATGTATGTGACATTGCTTTCTTTTTATTATTATCATATTTTGCTGATTACATGAAAGGAGCTTTGCAATTAGTGTTTTTTAGTTCGTTCTTTAGGCGGTGATCTTTTTCGCAAACTCGGTTTTCACCAGCATTATGCTCACATGGTTTTTTAATTTCCTGCGGCTATAGGGTCACTGCACGTGGACATTAGGCTGCATTTCGATGGAGGAAGAGCTCGTGGACTTCTCCAATGACCCTCTAGCCAGAAAGCAGATTCGGGCATCATCGACAATTAGGGGTTGTTCACGTCCTCCCTCTACCTCCTCTAGGTATGATGACTCCCTCTCATTTATGGACGAGTATCTCCTTTTGCGTGGGAATACTACCTCGATCTCGACTCCGGAACCCTCTCAGCGAGTAGAGGATATGTGTGAAGTCGGTTGTCATCTGCCCTCTCTCAAGTCCTATCCCATCTAAGTCAAGTCATCCCTGGAACCCTCCTACCCTGTACTATCCCTTCTCCACAGCCCCATCTTCCCTCCTCCTTCCATAATGACAACCTTTTTTCACATGAGTTGGGCCATTCGAGTTTTTCGACTTATCTTGATCACGAAGGAAGACTGCATAGTTGTGAAGATAAGGGTTTTATTGGGAGGCATTTAGACACAGACCTCATGAGTGGTTGCATTGAGAACCCTAGCCCTTCACATTCCTCAGCAAACCCTAAATCTGGATCCATTGTGGATCTACAAACAAGTCGAAAATGCGTCAAAAGAAAAGCTAAGGAAGTGATCTTGGTCCTTGGGGACAAAGTGAAGCTAAATGAAATTACTCATATGGAGAGTGTGTCTTTGGTAGGTTGTTTTTCCAGCAAGCAGATGATAGGGGACGCAATGAAAAGTTGGACTTGGGCTCATTTCTTTCTTATTCTAGGATATGACCCAAAATGCCTAACATTAGCCAAAGTATGGCTCCCCTGGATCACGCGTTCGACAGTGATGCATGTTATCCCCTAGCCTAGGGATAACTAAGGAGATTATGTCTCGAGGCCCATGGGTCCTAGACATGGAGTACCGAGAGCCATATTGACGTGAGCATGGCCCTGGAGGGCCCATCCTTTTCTTCTTTAGTGCCTCCACTTTGTCAGCAGCAGCAACATCCATCACATCGACCTGGTCTTGCAACAGAAATGGATCTTGCTCCATGAGGTAATGAGTCTAGGTATCATGGTATGTGTCACTCTGATTCTCAAAACTTTTGAATATGTGCATTTAATTCTTTTTGCTTCTAACGTGTGCTTGTACCTTATGCCTTTCCACTTGACCACACCTGGGGGGTATGACAGGATGCCCTAGTAAGTTGGTTTCTATAGGGTTTGAGTTGCCACTGGGGGAATTCATGAAAGATCATCGTCTGTTCCAACCATACTTACCACTTTCCATCTTTTTCCCGTTCATCCATCCCATTACATTGGTTTGGGCATTGGGTTGGCCAAATATCTAAGGGTTGTACCTTACCTTATGGGAAGAGGGGGCTAAAGGCCCAGAGGGTAAAAGTAGTTGGCAAAAGATAAAATCCAAAAGAATGAAACCTTGAGATGCTTCGCCCAGGGATCCCCGAGAAAGCAATAAAAAGCTTCTCAGCAAGAAACGAAGAGACCCATAAAAAATAATAAATCAAGACCTAGTTGGAGGATAGGGGGTCTCATCACGAGCCATCCTATTAGGTCCATGGGCATGTAGCGGTATGAAACTACCAACAGCTAGTCACCATGCTAGGGTAGTGGCTCTTGGTGGCATAGCCAAGAGAAAGGGGGTCTCATCACGAGCTAGCCTTCTCATTTCCGTGAAATGCTTGTGGGTAACATTGCCACCACTGGTCACCATGCCAGGGAAATGTCCCCCAAATTAGTCTCTTGAAAGAAAAAGCAATAAAGAATAAAAGATAAAAGGCATGAATGGGCTTGGAAACATTTGCATCCATGATAAGGTGCAACTCACCCTCTTCAGAGGCACCCACAGGTAAGCCATACATTTATCTGCTATCATTGCACCCATTGCCTAGACATCCCTTACCACCTCATCCACTCACATGGCCTGGATTTGACTTCACCCAGGAACATCCCACATCCAATGAGCATTAGCCTAATAGAACGTCTCGGCATCCCCTCCAAACTTGGCTTGTAGAATAGTATAACGTCTTTGAGCACTTGTCCAGGTAAAAGGGGTTCCATGCACATGTTTAATAACTTGATGATTAGATGTGACTGACATTGCTATGATCCCTGTAACTTATGAGCCCATGGAGGGCGTATTTGTTGATGTTGCAGAGCCACACCCGATGGATAGGTACATATGGGGAGATGATTAGTTCAGACCTCCATAGGGATAAAAGCCCACCTGATGGATGTTGAGACCCTGGCCAGGGGCAGAGACAGATCAGAGGATTCCACAGAGAAAGAGGAGGATGTTTCACCAAGGGCAGCCTAGCAGGCCTGGACCCAGGGGGGTTGTGTCCTTTACACCATGATGTAGGCCTTGGAAGGCCCATAACGTCACCTAGCGTGTTGGATGTTTTGGAGGCAGTTGTGTGCCAAGTGGCATGTGTGGCAAGATCATGAGGCCCAAGGAGGTATAACGTTTTTCTCCAAGAGGCTAGTATTGCCCAAAAAAGGCCTAACGTCACCCTAAAAGGGAATGACGTCACCTTTACAGCTTGTTTTAGGGTTTAATTATGACATTTAATGTAAAAATTGGATATTATGTGTAACTGGCCATGTCGACCTTTTTGACCTAATTATGGTCATTAGTATTGTATAAATAAGGGTTTAAACCCTTGTATTATTCTTCATCTTTCACTCACACTTGTGAGGATTGAAATTTGCGCCCTAAAAAGGGTTTCTTGGCTGAAATTTTAGGCACACTAGTTGAGGAAGGCTAAATCTTGGAGTATTTTGACAAGTTTCTTGGTGGAAGTGTTCAACTAGGGTTTTTCTTGATTATTCTTGATGAATGTAAGTGATATTTATGCAATTCTTTTTAATTGAATGGTTATAGTTTATTTCTCTTGCATTTACATTAAAGATTATGAAATTGCTTGACTAAACCCTAGGAAGACTAGCACATGTTATTGTCCTAGCTTCAAAAGCCTTCACCTACTAGATCTTGTCAAAAGGCCATTTTTCTTGAAGCATGTGCTAAGGCCTTGCCATTGCAACACCTTAAGTACCCATTGCTTCATCTTAGCCGATTTTTTGCTTCATCTTTGACTTAAGGAGGGAGGAAAATCTATTAGGGCCTAGGGTTACCTACACCTTAGTAGCCAATGTTGAAATAATGTAACTACAAAGAGTATTCTAATTATTATTGATGTATTATTCATTAGATCAATCCCCTTCTGCGGATTGATCATGTCGGGTATTGTAATTGACCAAATCCCCTTTTGTGGATTGGTCAAACCCTAATTGTAATGGGCTAAATGAAAAGTCGGCCCCAGAATGTATTAAAGTGGTTATAACCACCCAGAATGAGAAGTCGGCCCAACCAGTGAAAAGACACCCCAGTTCACACGTGCCAGATTGTATAAATAAGAGAGGCTAGTGCCTCATTTGTTCACTCACTCACTTGTTCATCAGAGCGCAAGTTTGGAGCTACAATTGGAGAAGAAGGAAGAGAGAGAGAGAGAGGCACATTCTTGGGAG
>ML776712.1:1187512-1224709 GCA_009831015.1 Picea engelmannii | reverse complement strand
TGGCTAGATCTCCCGGAAAGTGAAACCCTAGTTTTCACAATGTACCAGAAAACCAAAGTACCAGAAGTACCAGAAAACTAGAAGCACCAGTCCAGAAATCTGTTGGTCAAGCTTGAGGGGGTAAAATTTGGATTTTCAAAAATCTGACTGCACCAGCTTACTCGCCTCAACTCAGCGCATCTATCCCCTGAATCAGAATTTAAAAATTTGAAGTTTGAAAAATTAGGGTTTCCTCATAAAACCCTAAGTCGCAGTTGTAGTTGCAGTTTCAAAACCAGTTGCAGTATTAATTGTAGTTGTAGTACTAGTTGAAGTATCAGTCGTAGTACCAGTTGCAGTCACCCTTGAAGTTTTTAAGAGTTGGTGATCATTGTCGTTGCTACCAGATGGTGCCACTATGCTATCAGAGGTATGTACTCACATATGTTTAAATTGTTAAGCTCTAAAGGGTATTTGCAGGAGAAGGGATCTCTTTCCATAGATCCAGAAGGATCTCAAGATCCAACACATTCAGAGGAATTATGCAACCCAGGTGTGATTATTCAGATATTCATCAATTTGTTATGACATTATTTTTATCTAGGTTGCATGTTGAAGCTATGACCATCATACTAACCTTTGGTCAAAATTAAAGTCAAGATATTAGATGGATTAAAGTTGAGATCATAGAGTTTATTCTCTAACCCAACCTTCTGTCAAGATAGCATATTGTCCTAGTACATAAAACAGGTTGAAGAAAGCACTTGTCATCTTGAGTGAAGGAGACTTGGAAGAAAAGCAACACCCTCATTGTTGAGGACAAGGCTCTAGGTTCCAGGTTTGATTAATTAAGTTGATAAGATTCAAAGTTGCACTTGATAAGTTGATGACTACTCCCTTATAAGTAAACACTATAGTTGAGATAGCAGTCCTTGAAAAGTATTATACTTGGTAGCATGTGAGCATATTGAGATAAATGCTTAATGTAATCATTTGCCTGATACAACTAACATCTCCTTTAGGAGAAACCTCTTGTGTTAATTCCAGGTTGCCATGGAGGAATGTTTGATCACAACACTATAAGAGTGTTGACCTCATTCCGTATTGTATTTCTTACTTTTGATCTTTGCTTCAGACAGGTCACAAGTGAAATCTCTAAAGGAGTCATTGTGACGATTGTTCGTGTTATTGCTTTATCTACTATTATCAAAAGAGTACTGTTCCTACTTGTTGTTGACCTTGTTTCAGGTCACAAGTGATAACCCTGAGGAAGCTATAGTGAAGGTTGTTGATGACAACATATTATATGAGACATGAAGCACACTATGGACATGACCATATACACTCATGTACCAAAGAAGATGAAGAAGAAGCTATCTCTTGAGATTCAAAGTATCTCATATAAAGATTGATTGAAAGGAGCAGAAGCCTCCAAAGATGACCGAACATTAGAATGGGAAGCAGATCTCGTTTGAAGCTTGACTCTGTCTTCCATATTTAGACTTGGTATTCAACACCAAGTATACCCTGTAAGAGATGATGAAGTCCTAATCTCATAAAGGATCAGATGAAGAGAGAACTCCCAAGACTAGGAGACAGATGCCGTGAGAAGACTAGATCGTAGCTTCAAAATTTTCTAGGAGATATGAAATCTCCTGGGAAGATTCCCTTGTTTTAGTAACAAAGAAGAAAGCTAGTCAGAAAGACTAGGATATGGATTCTTCTGTGAGACTAGAAGAGAAGTCAGTATTGACTTCCAAGATTGATCTATACAAATCAAGCATGTTGCAAATGTACAAAGCTTGATGTGTGTCTAAGAGGATTCTTCCAACAAGAGGGAGAAGACTATGACGAGACACTTACTCTAGTTATTGAAGAAATAGTTCCAGTGTTTATGAAGACAACCAGAACAACCATGATTTGAGATGCAGAGGGAGCAATCCCCATATTTAAAATCAAGTGGCAATTGTTGCAGTACATTAGTTGGGTCATGGAGACATGACTACAATGAAAGATAGAGTTACCTCCATGAAAGAAGAAGAGCTATCTTCAGTATCAGTTATTGAGCCACTCTTAATTTCGAAAATGAAGTTGTTGCCATGATGGAGTAGAGGAGTTACTCCCAGACTTCAGCAGTCATAGTGAGAATGGAGCAATCATTCTCAGCTTTAGAGTAGGTGCAGGTGTAGAGTCCCAGTTCTAGAAGGAACAATTACAGAGAGAGTAGAGGACATACTCCCAAAGAGTGAGACAGATGGTGCTCTGTAGAAAACACATAGAGCTAGCACATGATTGTGCAGATTGAGTTGCAGCTAAGCAAGTGTACCAGATTGGTACAATGTAATGAGAAAAAATAATTTGAAGATTGAAGATAGAAAGACTCATGTCTACCAGTTGAAGAAGGATATGTACATGTTGAAGCAAGCTCCTAGAGCTTGATATGGCAGAATTGACAGTTTCCTGACAAGCTTGAGCTTTACCAAGAGTAAAGTTGATTCTAACCTCTACTTCAAGGTTATGAATGGTGAGCCGATGATATTGTTGCTGAATGTGGATGACTTATTCTTAACTGGAGAAGAAAATCTCATCATTGAATGTAAGAAGAAGCTCGTTGTAGAATTTGAGATGAAAGGCCCTGACCTAATGCATTATTTCTTAGGTCTTGAGGTATGGCAGAGCCCAAAGAGAATCTTTCTTAATCAAGGGAAGTATGTAGTAGAAATCATGAAGAGATTTGATATGTTGGAGTGCAAGTCCATGAATACACCCATGGAAATGAAGTTGAAGCTTCTGGTCGACACTTCATCAGAATTGATTGATGCCACGTTGCATAGACAGATCATTGGATCGTTGATGTATCTGACGAACACCAGACCAGATATCTGTTTTTCCATGAACACTTTGAGTCAGTTTATGGTAGAACCCAGACATGTTCACCTAGTTGTTGCAAAACATGTGATGAGGTATCTCAAGGGTACATTAGATTGTGGTCTCAACGATGATGGAGATCATAATTTCACACTGAGTGGGTACATTGATTCAGATTGGGCTAGAAGTGTCTCTAACAGGAAGAGCACTTCAAGACGTTGTTTCAGTTTGGGATCAACCATGATCTCATTGCAGAGTAGGAAGCAATCAAGCATTGCTCTCAGTACATCGGAAGAAGAATACATTGTTGCGTGTTCTGCCAGTTGTGAAGCCATATGGCTTCATAAGTTATTGACTAGTCTATTCGACCTATAGATGGAAGCAACCACGATCTTATGTGATAACTAGAGCTACATAAAGATTACAGAGAATCATGTATTTCATGACAAGTCAAAACACATAGAGATATGATACCATTACATCCATGACATGGTGCAGAGAGGAGCCATAAAGCTCCAATATGTTAGCACGGATGAACATGTTGCCGATGTGTTGACCAAGCCTCTATCTCGTGTAAAGTTTGAGCACTTTTGAGATAAGTTTGGTATAGTCCGAAAGGACCTCCCTCGATAGGGGGAGTATTGATGTGTCGAGATGCCAACCTAGTGTTGTGCCTCTAGCTTAATTGTTGTGTCGAGATGCCAGCCTAGTGCTGTGCTTCCAGCTTAATTGTTGTGTCAAGATGCCAACCTAGTGTTGTGCTTCCAGCTTAATTGTTGTATTGACATGCCAGCCGAGTGTTGTACTTCCACCTTAATTGTTGATGCTAGCTTAACTGTTGTGTTGAGATTCCAACTTAATTATTGATGCCAGCTTAATTGTTGTGTTGAGATTCCAACTTAATTGTCGATGCCAGCTTAATTGTTGTGTTGATATTCCAGCTTAATTGTCGATGCCAACTTAATTGATGTGTTGAGATTCCAGCTTAATTGTTGATGCCAACTTAATTGTTGTGTTGTGATTCCAGCTTAATTGTTGTTATGATGTGCCAGCCTCGTGCTGTGATGATGTGTTAGCTTAAGTGTTGTGATGCCAGCCTCATACTGATGACATGACAACTTCGTGTTGTGATGATGTGTCAGCCTCGTGTTGTGATGATGTGTTGCCAACTTCATGTTGTGATGCCAGCCTCGTGCTGAAGACTCTCAGCCTAGTGCTGATGTTGATGATGCTCCAGCCTTCGTGTTGTGATGTTGTTGTTGTTGATGATGCTCCAACCTTTGTGCTATGATATTGTTTCTTTTGATGTTGTATCAACCTTATGATGTTATTGATGATGAAGTATACTAATCCATGTTGATGCAGTTTATGATGATGATGCCACTTCAACTTCCTGTTGAAGTTGATGATGATGATGCCACTTCAGCTTCTTACTGAAGATGATGATGATGATGCCACTTCAACTTCCTGTTGAAGTTTATGATGATGATGCCACTTCAACTTCCTGTTGAAGTTTATGATGATGATGCCACTTCAGCTTCCTGCTGAAGTTGATGACGATGATGCCACTTCAACTTCCTGTTGAAGTTGATGATGATGATGCCACTTCAGCTTCTTGCTGAAGATGATGATGATGATGCCACTTCAGCTCCTTGCTAAAGATGATTATGATGATGATGATGTCATGTCATCTTTCATGTCGAAGATGATGATGTTACTTTAGCCTCACGCTGAAGATGATGATGATATTACCTTAGCCTCATGTTGACGAGGATGATGATGCCATTCCGGCTCTCTACTATGAATGATGATATTGATGATGAGAAAAACTTTCGATTATTTATAGATATGTCGGTCAGTGTTCCAAGATGTTGTTGATGATGTTTCCCTCTCTCTCGCCTGATGTTATTGTAGAATACCCTTATTGTCAAGGGGGAGTGTTGAAATAATGTAACTGCAAAGAGTATTCTAATTATTATTGATGTATTATTCATTAGATTAATCCCCTTTTGCGGATTGATCATGTCGGGTATTGTAATTGACCAAATCCCCTTTTGCGGATTGGTCAAACCCTAATTGTAATGGGCTAAATGAAAAGTCGGCCCCATAATATATTAAAGTGATTATAACCACCCAGAATATATTAAAGTGGTTATGACCACCCAGAATGAGAAGTTGGCCCAGACAGTGAAAAGACACCCCAGTTCACACATGCCAGATTGTATAAATAAGAGAGGCTAGCGCCTCATTTGTTCACTCACTCACTTGTTCATCATAGCGCAAGTTTGGAGTTGCAGTTGGAGAAGAAGGAAGAGAGAGAGAGGCACATTCTTGGGAGATGACTTTATGTATTTGTTTGAGTTATCTCTTGGCATTGTATTTGATATCTATATTAAGGAAGTTTTTATTGGGTTTTCTCCCCCATGAGGGTTTCCCAAGATAAATGATGTGTCTCTTGTGATTAGTGATCCTATTTATGCTATGGTTATCTAATGCAATAAAAGAAACCTAATAATAGCTTAAACCTTAACAACTAATTTCCCCTAGGGTTTGATAATTGGAGCCTTGGGTTACCAACACTCCAATCTATCAACCTCTCTTATCTTTAACTCTTCTACTATCATTTCTTTTCTCCAACATTTGTTGCCATATTATTGACTCCATTTGCCCTAAAAGCATTAGTCCAAGTCCTCCTTTGAGTAATTGATCAAAACAACCATCAAAACCTATTCTTTGAGCAACCTACTAACTTTTTCTAACCCTAGAATAGCTTAACCTACTAACAATATTGTTGTTGTTACTAAAGTAAGCAACAACCATTAATTGCAACATTAAAAGCTTCTAAAAGAAGTTGAAAATGTTGATTTATGCATTGTCTTGTTTGCTTCTAACAAATGCTAGTATTATGATTTCAATGGTTAATGATTCTTAGTCATTTTGAAGCTATTTCAAGGCATTTAATGTGAAGTATTGCCTTATAAATATTGTCATTATAATTTTTTGTTTACTTCATTATTATTAGCCAATTGCTTTTATTAAGAAAGTAAATGTTTTTATGAAGTGCTAACCAACAAGTGTACTTGCAAATATATATAGTTTCTTGTTGCTTTGTTCCAGGCATGTACACTTTGATATATTATCTTTTCATTGGTTACAAAACCGGAATTTCTGAACGGTGGTGACTTGTGAGAGGGGATCTTTATCTAGCCTTTTGACTTTGCCTTCTCAAACCCCCAGGTCACTGGGGACATCTCCCCTGGGCCTACCACCCTAAATAGAAAGAGACATCCTATTGAGGTGACAGTGATAGGATAGTCTCCAATTATGCCAATTTGCTCTCCTTTTACATTTTCTTCTATCAAAGTACAAATTGCATGATAACAATGCAGAAAAACTCATACTTTCTCACTGGAGTTGGGGTTCCCAGGCCCTGTTTCTAAAAAATGGACGATTGATTTTGACGCCAGCTCTGAAAGATCAGTGATTACCCTTGTATGGGTTCACCTTCTAGGTTTGCCTCTCATTCTCTAGTCGGAATAAGTCTTCAAAGAAATTGGCAATGATATGGGCTTCTTCTATGAAGCAAACTCCTCTTATAAATCTTTGGGTTATATGGGAATGGATCGCATCCTAGTGGGACTTAAACTCTCGAGGGGATTAGCGAGCTCTATCTCCATCCAACTAGGAAAAAACACTTTTCATCAAAGTTTGGATTATAAGGGTATTTCGTTCCGATGTGGGAAATGTCACTCTTATGGTCATCTTTACAAGGAGTGCAGCAGAGTGCAGAAACATAAATATGGGTCAAAAAACCTGACATATCCACTCAAGTAAGCCCCTCCAAATCTGTTCCTTCCCATGTAGAGAGGACTTCTCCTTCTATTCAAGCGAACCTGGAAACAAATATAGGACGAGATGGCACTAGTGAAGATATTCGAGTTTCTCCTACATCAGAATTCAGAGCAGGTATCTCTTCGGGTAAGTCTAACTTGCTCTTTGATTTTTCCTCCTCTCCTTCTGTTGTTTTGCTCAAGTTTGACTCCCTCCCCCCATTTCTCCCAACCTTCCCACCCGATCAGGCTCTAGATTTCTTATTGGGTCTTTTGGATCTCACCAGGCCTCCGACCCCTTCCCTCATCCCCATTCCCCCATGTTCTCGAGCACCCTCTCCTTTCGCCATGCCCCCTAGTATCCCTTCCTCTCTTGGTGGTCCCTCCCTCTTCTCCGCCTTTTCCCAATCCTTCAAAATACAACCTACGCTCTAAACTCAAAACTAATCCTACCCTCTTGACATGGTTGGAAGGAGGATTTGGTCATCATTCAAGAATGGAACAAAAATTGGTTCAACGAGGACGAAAATTGTTTCTTTCACTCGCACAAAAGCAAGCCAACATAGAGGTTCATTCTAGTAAACAACAATCTCTTCTTGGGGCCCTTAAAGCAAATGCCCCTGCGGTTCCCCCGCCATGATTTTTCTCTCCCTCCATTGCAGGGGTTTGGCCAACCCCTCAAAAAAATTGGCCATTAAGTGGTTGGTAAACCTACATCGACCCTTTGTTCTTTTTACTTCAAGAAACTATGATGGATGTGAGAATGTCATGTTCACCCTTTCTTCCTCTCTCTCGGGATGGGAATTTACTACCTCTGGTGCAACAAGCCGCTCAGGAGGTCTTATTATAGGTTGGCACAAAAACTCTCTCTTCCGTGTGAACCTGTGGGCACAACGGTCGGTCCTGAGAGTGGTCCTATTCTCTTCGGAACTTGATTTGGAGCTACAAGTTTTGAATATCTATGAGCCCTATTCAGGTAACTGCAAATTGTTTTGGGAAGGCACCCTCGAACACTCTCTTTTTAAATCTGGGTTCTCTCTAATCGGGGGAGATCAAAATTTCACTCTGGGAGCCCATGAAATCTGGGGTTCGACAACTCAATTGGACACTATAATTGAATTTCTCATCCTATCTCTAGAAGATGTGGGTCTGTTGGATCTCCAACCCCCAATTCTAATGCCCACTTGGAGAAACATGTGATCAGGTGAGAATTGCATTGCCAAGAGGTTCGACTGCTTCCTCATTTTTGAATCTCTTTTGGATATAAATCTCAGTCTTAGATAAAGGGTCCCCATGGGAGGTGATTAGGATCACAACCCCATTCTCTTTGAATTAGATCCTTCCTCCCCAAAACCTTCAACTCCTTTCAAACTAAACTCGTCTTAGTTGGAAGATCCTTCTTTCATATACCTTTTAAAAGAGTCATGGGTCCCTTTCGACCCCTCACTGCCTAAATCCCCCCCCCCTCCAATTCCTAGATAAACCAAAGAGGTGATCTGGGTTTAGGATTAGAATGAATTGATTAACAGACTGAATAAAATAAACACAGAGATATGAAGAACAACAAAGATATCCAATGAACAATATCTTCTATCGAATAAATGAAATGGGATGAAACTGTAAAACTGCAGAACCGAAACACTTGCTAGAATGGTGGTAGTTATCTTTGAGAAGAGATGTGGTTGATATGCGCATTCGTCTAGGCATAATGATTACAATGAGGCTCCAGAGGCCTTTTTAACATTACTCGTGAATTCCAAAACCCTAGACATCCAAAAACCTAACCCTGGGAGATGAAACGCCAAAAGTTATGTGGGCCCTGTTATCCTCGATTTCTAGGGATAACTAGGAGATCATGTCTCGAGGCCCACAGGTCCTAGGCATGGAGTACCGAGAGAAGGATTGACCTGAGCATGGCCCTGGAGGGCCCATCCTTTTCTTCTTTCATTAGACTCATCTTGTCAGCAACAGAAGCATCCATCATCATCGGCTTGGTCTTGTATTGGAGAAGGCTCTTGCTCCATGAGGTAATTGGTCCAGGTATCATGGTATGTGTCACTTCTGATCATTATAACCTTCAAATGTATGCATCTAATTCCTTTTATTTATGACGACTGCTTGGATCTTACACTGACCCACTTGACCATGCTTGGGAAGATTGACTGGGTGCCCTAGCAAGCCTGTACCCATAGGTTTTGGTTTGCCACTGGGGGGTTTCTAAAGAGCCATCGTCCGCTCCCATCATACCATCACTTTTTCCATCTTGTCTCCCTCTCATCTGTCCCATTCCCCTTGTCTGGGCATTAGGATGATCTGTTTGTGGGGTTGCACCTTATCTCGTGGGAAGAAGGGGCTAAAGGCCCAGAAGGTAAAAGCAACTGGTAAAAGATAAAAGCCTAAAAATGAAACCTTGAGATGTCTTCGCCTAGGGATCCCCGAGAAGGCAATAAAAGGCCTCTCAGCAAGAAACAAGAGGGACCCGAGAAAATGACAAACAAGACCTAATCAAGAGGATAGGGGGTCTCATCACGAGCCAACCTATTATGTTCATGGGTACCTAACAGCGTGACATTGCCACCATCTGGTTACTACGCCAGGGCAGTGACCTTTGGTTGCATGACCAAGGGAAAGGGGGTCTCATCACGAGCCAACCTTATCACCGTTGTGAAAGTACTTGTGGGTAACACTTTTAGCTCTGGTCACCACGCCAAGGCAGTGTCCTCTGGTTAGCCCTTGAATAAAAAGAAAAAGAAGAAGAAAAAGCAAATAAAGAAAAGAATAAAGGCAAGAGGGGCTTGGAAAAATTTGCATCCATGACGGGTATAGCTCGCCTTCTACAAAGGCACCCACAGGTAATATCATGCATCCTTGGCTCTCACTCTACCCTTATGTCTGGACATCCCTTAAAACCACTTCACCTCGTTACATGGCTTGGAAGAAACCCCTTGGAAACTTTCCTTTCCTTATGGATACTAGCCCAATAGGGTATCTTGTCCTTTTTCTCAACCTTGTATCGTAGGTTTTTGTAGAATCTTTGAGCTATTGAATGATATATCAGGGCTTTTACGCATATGTTTGATAAAATTGATGATGAAATGTGATTAACATTGCTATGATCCCTGTGACTAATGAGCTTGTGGAGGGCGTAGTTTTTGATGTGCGGAACCATGCCCAACGAACAAGTACCATGTGGATTGGTACATATGGGGAGATGATTAGTTCAGACCTCCATGGGGCTGAAGAGCCCATCAGATGATTGTTGGGACCCCATTAGGGGCAGAGACATGGCAGTGTTTGACCGAGCTTTTGCACCTGAGAAGAAGAGGACGTTCCATCAGGGGCACTTTGGCTGAGCCCGACCCAGGGGGGTTGACCCACTTCCAGTGGAACGTTTCCCTTGGATGGCCCAGGACGTCACCTAGGAGCCATTGACGTTACCTTGAGCGTGTGACAGTTTGACAGGGCAGTTGGCATGTGTGGCATGGTTGGGAGGCCCAAAGAGGGCCAACATTTGTCATTTTGTGCTGCATTTGCCCTAAAAAAGGGCTAACGTCTCCCTCAGTAGGGCTTGACGTCTTGCTTATGCTCAGTTAGGGTTTTGATTTTACAATTTAATGTAAAAACAATATGATTTTGGTTTGTAGCCTTGTCGACGATTTTTAATGATCTAAAATTAATTAAAGGTCATGATACAATATATATTGAGGAGATTTATCCTGATTTTGACATAACACACAACTCACTCTCATAGTGAGGTCTGATTTTTGTGCCCTTATTGGGTATTTGATCTTTTAAGTGAGGCACACTTGTTGAAGGAAGGATTTTCTTGGCATTTTTGACATTTCTCTTGAAGGAAGGTTTACAACTAGGGTTTGCAATGCTATTTCTTCATGATATGTAAGTGTTTTTTCTGCAAAACTTCTTAATTGAATGGTTGTAGGCTTATATTCTTGCATTTATTATAATTTTTTCTGATTTTAAAACCCTAGGGGACAAACACACAAGTAGGTTGTTGTCTCATGTCCCCTAAAAGAGAATTTTTCAGCCATTGAAGAAGGAAGGAAGAGCCTAGCCATTGCTACACTCTTTTTACTTCTTCCCTTGTGCTAGCTATTCTTTTAAGAGTTAAGAAGGAGGAGACGTCCCAGGCCTAGGTTATCTACACCTAGGGTCATCTTGCTTCTAGGGTTTGGTGATAGGGCCTTTCCATTGCAACACTCTCCCTCACCTCACTCTCTTGTCTTGACTTATCTTTTATGCTATCCGTTTTGCCAAGTTTAACCTAAGGAAGGAGGAAAGAGCACGAGGCCTTGCTTAAGCAACACCAGAGTGAGCCTCTTTCCCCTAGGGTTTTGATTCTAGGGCCCTGCTATTGCAACACCTTAGAACCATTCCCTCTCTTCCTTAGCCTTTCTTCCCTTCAACCTTATTCCCTCTCTTAAATTGACTCCATTTACCCTTAGGCATTGATCTCAAGTCCCCAACGTTGAAGTGATAGTGGTCAAACAAATCTTAAAACTTTATAAATTTGAAACCTTAACTAACTACTAACCCTAATAAGGATGACGTCACACTTGGTTATTTCATCTTGATGCAACATTTATTATTGATAAGCAATTAAGATGGTGTTTTAAATCATTTATTGAGTAAGGGATTGATTAAATACATTGTTGGCTACATCATTTCAATATTTATCGATGAATTGATATTTTTCCACTGCTATATTGATAAACACTGATCTCATTGATATCTATTGTTATAATTGCTAATCTATTGACATTAGATAGTTATATGAAGTACTAACCCAATGAATTATAGCCTGCATATTTTGTTTTGCTATTGTCTTGTTCCGGGCAGGTGTTCTCATTTGGGGCTACACTTCATTATTGGTTGTTTAGTCGGACTATCTGATCTTGGTGGTAACCTATGAGGAGGGACTTTTACTTTGACCTTTATACCTTGGCCTCTTCAAAACCCCAGGTTACCGGGGACGTCTCCCCTGGGCTAACCTCCCTGAATAGAAAGAACCTCCCCATTGTGGTGACATTGGGTGGGGTAGGTTCATGTTATGCCAGTTTGCCTCTATCTTCTAGCCATTTGACCTAGCTACAAACTATGCGATAACATTTTGGCGCCGTTGTTGGGGAACACTGAGTCAATTCTCCTCAAACGATAAATATTTTCAGTAAGCCTTACCTCAGATACCTTTTCTTACAAGCTTACCTGGCGACTCCACTAGGGTGTTATTCCCCTTTTTCTTTGATAGTTTCAAGCAAATTATGTGGCGACTCCACTGATGACGAAGCCAACAATGACTTCACAATGGGATCCCAGAAACTACAAGCCTTTGGACATGAGAAAAATCCCAGGATACCCAAGACAAATGCCCCGGATATCCAAAAGATGGCTCCCTAGATTCATTGGGGGCGATGGGGAAAGAGTTGACTTTCATATGGATGAATTTTATTCTTATTTTAGACTCCACCCTGTCGATGATGATGTTGAAGACATCGTGATGAAATTTTTTTCCACCACTCTTCGTGGAAACGCTAAAAAATGGTATCATGACCTTCTTCATGCTAGCATCACCTCTATGAACTAGTTGGAAGAAATCTTTCTTGAAGAATGGGGTATTCAGTTAGAAGACATCTCAGTACTACTAAAAAAATTTGAGCATATAAGACAAGCTGAGAATGAAACCCTTTGGAACTTCCAGAGTAGGTTTGAGCGCACTCTATATCAGATTCCTGAGGGCCATCGTCCTGAAAACAAGTACATTGTCCATATATATACCCATGCGCTCTTGACACACCTAGGTTTTCCCCTCAGTAAAAGGAGCCCAAGCACGCTTGATGAAGCTTACGACATGGCTAAAGGAATTGAACAAAACATCTCCTTATCCGGGATAAAAGATCTTTTCACTTCAGGTAATTTTAATATGGGAATTTTGTTTGCCCATGAAAAATTTATTGATGATATCCAAGAAGAAGGTGAATAAACCATCATTCAATGTGGGAATCCTGAAGACATGGTCGAGGAGGCAGAACCTGAACAAAATGATGAACTATCAACAAATGCCCCTCCCTCTGACGAAGCAATCTATGAGCCTATTTCTCCTGTGCAACAAAAAGACGATGAGGTTAGTTGTTTTCCTTTTAGAGATTTCAATGACATATTGTTCCATGATTCAGAGAGTGAGGAAGAAATGGAAGCCTTGAACGAAGTGTATGTTCCTTGCTGTGCAATCAAAGACAAAAAAACAATTCATGAGGATGAAGCAATAACGCATGCTGAAAACACCAAAGACATTGAAGCCCCTGCACAAGAAGAAACAGTAAGTTACCCTCCTCCCCTAGTTTTTGATGATGCTTTACTTTATGATGAAGGAAATGAGGAGAAGAATGAAATTTCAAATGTTTCAAACCCTGCATGTTATGACACGGATAGTGACATTGTTGATAACATTGATGAGTTCATATATGTTGGGAGACGTAGGTGGGATATAGTTGGTTATGACCTAGATCCCATCTATGACACTGAGAGTCATTTCCAGGTGTTGCCCTTGCAATTATCACAACAGATTACTTCTGACCAATGGCAACAAGGAGATGAGATTTTTACCCGTACTTTTCCAAAAACCAAGGATGACCTAGTACCTTGTTCTCCTGATGATTTTCAGTCTTACCTTGAGATTTTTGATGAGTACCCTTCTGAGCACTTGGATTCTCTCCATGAAGATGATTGCCAACAACCATTGTGCTCAAATTTTGATACAAGTAAGAACATTGTTTGCCTAAAGAAGGATTATCGTGACTTCTCACTCTAGCCACCTATTATTACTTTACCTTGCTTTTCCATTAAAGGTGTAGTCGAGAAGTATATCTTTTATATAGAGTTTCCTCTTAGACAAACCCTAGAGTCCAAGGGTTGGTTAAATATTACAATCTTAAGTGTATCATCTCAGTTTTTCAACTATCCCTTGAGAATTTGCCAGTCATCTAATACATATTTGTCAATCTCTTCCTAGAATTCACAGCATGAGAACGTCTTAGGTAGCCAGTGTGCTGACCTTTTGAGTCAGTGTTCTGAACCTTAGACTTTTCTCGACCCTTTCCTGAAGTGGATTGAAAACTTTCCTCAGAGATGGACTTGGCAGGATTTTATCCCTCCCACTCGCCTCCATGAGTTAGACTTTGATATGATATACATTATAACTCATGACATTTTTGGTTTATGATGAAGCACAAAGGCAGGTATCATGGGACATTGCTGGATTGGCTTCACTGGTTGTTTGACTACACCAACATCCAGCTAACAGGTAAGTACATGTAAGTAGTTCACTTTGTATTCGCATTTATGATTGCTTTATATATATGTCTATATATGTGGGGTGGCAATACCACCCCACCTTTGTTACTAATGCCCCTATCGAGTTGAGCAGGTCTTCAGGTTATGCCAGAGATGCTGAGGTTCTCATGTGCTCTACGGTGAGCACATGTCCCAGAGTTGGAGCCAAATGTTATCCCTGATTTCTAGGGATAACTAGGAGATTATGTCTCGAGGCCCACAGGTCCTAGACATGGAGTATTGAGAGCAAGATTGACCTGAGCATGGCCTTGGAGGGCCCATCCTTTTCTTCTTTCATCAGATTCGTCTTTTCAGCAACAACAACATCCATCACCATCATCTTGGTCTTGTATCGGAGAAGGCTCTTGCTCCATGAGGTAATTGGTCCAGGTATCATGGTATGTGTCACTTTTGATCATTATAACCTTCAAATGTATGCATCTAATTCCTTTTATTTTTGACGACTGCTTGGATCTTACATTGACCCACTTGACCATGCTTGGGAAGATTGACTGGGTGCCCTAGCAAGCCTGTACCCATAGGTTTTGGTTTGCCACTGGGGGGTTTCTAAAGAGCCATCGTTCGCTCCCATCATACCATCACTTTTTCCATATTGTCTCCCGCTCATCTGTCCCATTCCCCTTGTCTGGGCATTAGGATGATTTTTTTGTGGGGTTGCACCTTATCTCGTGGGAAGAAGGGGCTAAAGGCCTAGAAGGTAAAAGCAGCTGGTAAAAGATAAAAGCCTAAAAATGAAATCTCGAGATGCCTTCACCTAGGGATCCCCGAGAAGGCAATAAAAGGCCTCTCAGCAAGAAACAAGAGGGACCCGAGAAAATGACAAACAAGACCTAATCAAGAGGATAGGGGGTCTCATCACGAGCCAACCTATTATGTTCATGGGTACCTAATAGCACGACATTGCCACCATTTGGTTACCACACCAGGGCAGTGAACTTTGGTTGCATGGCCAAGGGAAAGGGAGTCTCATCACGAGCCAGCCTTATCACCACTGTGAAAGTAGTTGTGGGTAACACTGTCAGCTCTGGTCACCATGCCAAGGCGGTGTCCTCTGGTTAGCCCTTGAATAAAAAGAAAAAGAAGAAGAAAAATCAAATAAAGAAAAGAATAAAGGCAAAAGGGGCTTGGAAAAATTTGCATCCATGACGGGTACAACTCACCTTCTACAAAGGCACCCATAGGTAATATCATGCATCCCTGGCTCTCACTCTACCCTTATGTCTGGACATCCCCTAAAACCACTTCACCTCGTTACATGGCTTGGAAGAAACCCCTTGGAAACTTTCCTTTCCTTATGGATACTAGCCCAATAGGGTATCTTGTCCTTTTTCTCAACCTTGTATTATAGGTTTTTGTAGAATCTTTGAGCTATTGAATGATATATCAGGGATTTTACGCATATATTTGATAAAATTGATGATGAAATGTGATTAACATTGCTATGATCCCTGTGACTAATGAGCCTGTGGAGGGCGTAGTTTTTGATGTGCAAGACCATGCCCGATGGACAGGTACCACGTGGACCGGTACACATGGGGAGATGATTAGTTCGGACCTACATGGGGCTGAAGAGCCCATCAGATGGTTGCTGGGACCCCATCAGGGGCAGAGATAGGATAGTGTTTGACCGAGCTTTTGCACCTGAGAAGAAGAGGACATTCCATCATGGGCACTTTGGCTGAGCCTGACCTAGGGGGGTTGACCCACTTCCAGTGGAACGTTTCCCTTGGATGGCCTAGGACGTCACCTAGGAGCCATTGACGTCACCTTGAGCGTGTGACAGTTTGTCAGGGCAACTGACACGTGTGGCATGGTTGGGAGGCCCAAAGAGGGCCAACGTTTGTCATTTTGTGTTGCATTTGCGCTAAAAAGGGGCTAACGTCTCCCTCAGTAGGGATTGACGTCTTCCTTATGCTCAGTTAGGGTTTTGATTTGACAATTTAAAGTAAAAATAATATGATTTTGGTTTGTAGCCTTGTCGGCTATTTTTAATGACCTAAAATTAATTAAAGGTCATGATACAGTATATATTGAGGAGATTTATCCTGATTTTGACATAACACACAACTCACTCTCATAGTGAGGTCTGATTTTTGCGCCCTTGTTGGGTATTTGATCTTTTAAGTGAGGCGCACTTATTGAAGAAAGGATTTTCTTGGCATTTTTGGCATTTCTCTTGAAGGAAGGTTTACAACTAGGGTTTGCAATGCTATTTCTTCATGATATGTAAGTGTTTTTTATGCCAATAAAAATGTTTATGTAGAATGACCACAGTTTTCTCTACGCCAAAATGTCCTGCCATCCGACTATAGTTGGCTTCCCAAATCAGTTTTGCACACTCACTTGCAGGAACATAGAGATGGCCCAGATGGCATAACAATCTGTCCTTAATTTGAAAATCGATGACATTCACACCTGTACCCAAGAGCTAATAGGTGGTGGCGAAGTTCGGATCTTACTGATAAAGTTGGGGCCACTCAGATGCCTCATGTTCACAAGAATGGAGCATAGTGGTGAGTGCAGCCACGGGAGGTTCACTGAGGCAATCAACGACACGATTTGTTATCCTTGTCTTATACTTGATGTTGAGATGGAACTGTTGCAGGTAGGTGGACCACTTCTGATGGCGATCGTTCTGCAACTTTCCCTGTGTCTGTATAAACTGCAGAAGCTTATGATCAATGTGGATGATCGTCTCGTTTCCCAGAATGTATTGTTTCCATTGACAACAGTCTTGTACAATGGAATACATTTTCTTGTCATAGGTGGGGTATTTCCAAACAATATCTGAGAGTGTCTCACTGTGGTATGCCATTGGATGACCATGTTGACTGAGAACTATGCCTACAACATAGTCAGATGCATCAGTCTCAATCTTGAATGGTTGTTGCAGATTGGACAAGGAGAGTACTGGTGTTGAGCACAAGTGATGCTTTAGATAATCAAATGCTCATTGTTGTTCCTTCCCCACACGGAATTTTCCCTACCACTACCCTTGGTCACTTAGCTGAGGGCCCATGCAATATGGGAGAATCCCAACATGAACCGCCGGTAGAAGTTGGCCAGTCCCAAGAATCCTTGAAGCTCGGTTAGTGTGGTCGGGGTTGGCTAGTCACAGATGACTTGGATATTAGCTGGATCAACATGTACCCCATGCTCATCAACAATGTATCCCAAGTATTTGACCGTGTTCATGCCAAAGGAGCATTTTTCCAAGTTGGCATATAGCTTGTGTTGTCGTAGAGTGCTCAAAACTTGTTGAATATGCCGCATGTGCTCCTCTCAAGTTATGTTGAATATGAGGATGTCATCCAAATATACCACCACAAAAGAGTTGGTGAAGGGTCTCAATACATCATCCATCAACCTCATAAAAGTGGTTGGTGCATTTGTTAAGCCAAAGGGAATGACCAACCATTCGAACATACCTTCTTTAGATTTGAAAGTTGTCTTCCATTAATCAGTTGGTCCAATGGGAACCTAGTGGTAGCAAAAATTTAGGTCAATCTTGTTGAAGAACTTTCCCCCCTTGAGTTGGTCAAGAAGGTCATCAATCCTGGGAATTGGGTACCGATTCCTGGCTGTGATTTTGTTTAATGTTCTGTAATCAATGTAGAATCGCCAAGTCCCGTCCTTCTTATGCACCAGTGCAATCAGGCTATCACAAGGGGAGGAGTTGGGTCTGAAGAAGCTCCTTTTGAAGAAGCTATTGGATCTGATGCTTGACTTTGTCATTTTCCATCAACGAGCGATGATAGACTGGTCCATTAGGCAGAGGTTCACCGGGGGTGAGATCAATTGGATGCTTGACTCGGCAGTGTGTCGGTACCTTGGTGGGTGAGGAGAATATGTCTATGTACTCTTCCACGATCTTGTCCACCTGCTTCTGCTGCAAAGAGAGGTTCTGTGTAGAGGCCATGGATGTGGTGGTGACCTTCTGCATACCGTGAGCACAAATCACAAAGAAAATGAACTTTCGCTTCCCTCCTTTTGGATTTGATTCGGAGTTAGAATCTGCCTCTGACTCGGAAGCCTTCAACTCGACCATGAGTGACTACTTGGAGCGACATTCTTCAGTGTTGTGCCAAGGGATTTTATGGTATTCACACCATTTTCCTGTGTCCTTCTTCGACTTCTCATTGCCCTCCTTATGTTGCGGCTTGGACTAGTTGTCCTGAGAGTGGCCATCTTTGCTCTATCCCTTGTTGTGTGGCTTGGGGCCACCCTTGCCCTGCTTCCACTGTGAGGAGTTTGCATATCCACACTCTCGCCTCTTCTGCTTAAATTTCTACTTGATCTCGACAACATATCTATAAGCCGTACACAATGTGGTGATGTCCAAAAACTCCATTTCCTTTTTAATGTATCTATGCAAACATTCGTGGTATTTAAGCACCAGATGTCGCTCAAAGGATTTGATACCCAATTTGGTGCGCATGGTATGGAAAATATTGGTGAAGTCTGGTATTGTCTGGTCCCTTTCCCAACGCAAGGTAGTCCATCTGGTGTAATAGTCCTCGTAGCTTCCAATAGGCTAGTATTGTTCTTTAATGGCATCCCAGAAGGAATCCCATGTAGGGGCAACCAAAAATATTGTAGATTCCTCTATGGCCCTTTTCTCAAAGTAAGTATCCCACTAGTCCTTAACACGGGGGATAACCTTGAGGAGTGCAAAAGTAATATTTTCCCTATCGAAAAAATCGTGGACCGAAAAATACCCTTAGAGTAGATTCAACCATTTATCTACAACATCTGCATCTATCAGTCCTTCAAATAATGGAATATCAAAATTTACTTGTACCTTGAAGGGGATTTCATGGCCGCTTGATGAAGATGCTTCTCATGTGGGCAATTGCCGAAGGATCTACGCAAAGTTGTCCATCATTTCATTCCTTTGTCGTGCAAGGGCTTCCTCGAGCAACATTTTAAAAGGATCTCCTGCTCCATCATCTTTCTTTTCGTCCCCCATGGGTTGTTTTCGGGCTTGGTGCGACCGATCTTGTAAAGGCTCGATTTTTTCGAGTCCCAACTTCTTGTACCCAGATCTTGTCAAGGACATGCACGAAGAAAAATAAATGAAGAGCATACCACTCTGATACCACTGATCCAGATTTAGGAGTGAAATGAACTAATTAACATACTGAATACAATAAACACAAAGATATGAATAACAACACAGATATCCAGTGAACAATATCTTCTATTGAATAAATTAAATAAGTTGAAACTGTAAAACTGCAGAAATGAAACACTTGCTCGAATGGTGGTAGCTATCTCTGAGAAGAGATGTGGCTGCTACACACATCCGTCTGAGCATAATGATTACAATGAGGCTCCAGAGGCCTTTTTAACATTACTCATAAATTCCAAAACCCTAGACATCCAAAAACCTAAGCCTAGGAGATGAAACACCAAAAGTTATGTGGGCCCCCATGGGTGAGTTGGTACCTCAACTTCCCAGGGTCGTAACTTTTGCATACGACCTATGTTTTAGGCGCGTGATAGCCCGTTGGAAACATCTTTTTGAGAACAACGCATTACGTCGTCAAACTCTGACTCTGTCTACAGTTTGAATTTGGCGAGCCAAAAAACACTGTTTAGGGCCCCAAAACGGTCGTGGAAGTACAACAAGATGTTCTGACATGAAAACATACAAAATAAGCCAGTTGGATTAGGTGGGAGGCCACCGATATCCACTTGGAATATGTGTAGGGATTCAGACAACCCTGGAAGTGTAGAACCCACAATTACAAAGAAGTACAGAAGAATGTGTTGAACTAAAAATTGTCAAGAGAAGATAGTTGGAATATGTGGGTGGCCACCAATATCCACCTAGATCAAGAGGGTTAAAAAACCAACACAAAACCGGGGAAAAGAAAAACACAGAAAAAAGACTATGAAACTCTAAAGGAGATTTAAGGCAAAATTCAGCTATAGTATGACTCAGAACCCTTTAGGTAACGTCCCCAACCACCCCAAGTTGGGCCTTGTCACTCCATACAACCCTCTGATAAAGTTTTGATACCACTTTGTAATGTACCCAGTCTCTTGCTAAGTCTTTCCACCACCTTACACATGCTCTAAGTCAACCAAATTGTAACATTCCCAGCATGCCACTGACCAATGTTACTCTAGAAGTACACTGCGCGTAACCTATTTTAACACAATCCGTGCAATTTCACTTGAAATAATGTGCTCAACCCAAGCTTGAGTCGCGCTACACAATTGGTAACAACGAAAGCAACAATCTCTTTTCAAACAACCTTAAGCAATGGAATTAAATCAAAAAATCGTGCGCACCAACATATTGACCCCACAATACAACTATGTGCACTACCATCTGGGTGTCATGCACCACTTCTATTAATACTGTGTGCATGTTCTAATTCCTTACCCACACACACACGAGTTCTAGCCTCTTGATGCGCATAGGCTACAATCCTGTGCACTTGGCCACTCAATCCTCTTCTTGACGATTCTTAACCAAAATCACAAGGTTAAACTTAACGGGCGAGTTTACCATCAACTAACATACACATGCACAACTACAAGTAAAGGCTAAAAACAACATATTTACATGAGCAAGCAACAAATAACATAATAACAACATATACTTATATGCAACAACATACAAGAATTAACCTATGTCAAATATAGACAAAAATGCACGCAATAACCAAGACAAGCACATAAGGAACACTTATCTTAAATGAAAGTCACCAACTGCAGCCTTGACTCAGACATTCCTCCTAGCCATAGATGTTGTTGCTCATAATATTTCAACAACAGGTCATCCCCGAGTTGGGGCTCAAGTCCACCAGGGAAAAAGGACTCCTAGCGACAAGCTATGGTTTGAAACTCAACAGAATTTCCCAATCCTAAGTGCCCATTGTTGCAACTAGCCCACAATCCCTCATTCCTCACACACCTACCACACCCAAGGAAGTGTGTCCCTTCTCTGCTCAACAATCCTTCAGTTGCCCCACTTCCCTTCCCAAGGTTACCAAGAATAAGCCATATAGGAAGTCTACGAGCCATGTGATTAATGCTCAATGCACTAGGGAACAATTCCCAACAAAACTCTCACCTGAAGAGTATGCTCACAGATCTGAAAACCACTCCACAACAACCAATCCCCCACCCAGAGAGACTACTCATAGCCTACCAAGCCGACTCTTTGATAGTGAAATTCTAGTTATAATCCCACAACATCTTACAAGCTTCTCGTGCAGATAAGGTAATAATCGGATTTTCCATACAATCTGACCCCCTTCTCCTCACAAGAGATTGCAACATGAATAATAAAATCATCCCCCTCCAAAATACACTAAGGCCAACAATATATATTGCATGCCTTCCACTTGACACTTGTCACCTCCAAAATCATCTTTAAGCCACTTGTGACTTGTTCCCTACCCTTGGAAACTTAGGATAAAAACAATCCACATTACCCTTTTCCCAGAAATATTATTAAAATATTCCCCATGACTTACGATTCACCCCCTTTTCTAGTGGAGTAGGCCCCCGTCTCTTTTCGTCTGACTCAGTCAGCGTGCAATGATGCAATATTATATTAATATTCATGATTACATTTACATGGACAGGCACATCCTATCTACATTCAGGGTCACCATCTTCATAATCACACAGGCTCTCCAACCTCCATACATAAACATTCATTCATGCGCACTATCCCAAGTGCATGCAACACAGTGCAATGTGCGCACTTTCCTAGGTGCGTACAACACACAAAATGTGCGCACCATGTCTTTGTTAACACTTCCTCGCGCACTACTCTGATGCACACAACATCAAACCAGGTGTCCTTGGCTGACCCGCCTATATATATAGGCTGGTGAGCCAAGGACACCTCATTTTGGTGTTGCGTGCATCAGAGTAGTGCGTGAGGAAGTGTTAACAAAGACATGGTGCACGCGCGTGCACACACACACATAGATTACATTTACACTTTGTACCAATCAACTCACTAGCCTATGTACAATTACAAAGGGTTCCAGATCAGGGACATTACACTCCGCCCTGCCTTCGGACAGTCAAAAGGAAGTCCTTAAGCTCCTGGAACAGGGACACCAGAAAATTCTCCTTGATAGAGAAAAGAAATGGAGGCTTAAGAGCAAAGCTCTATGGCTCTAGGAGGGGGATGAGAACACAAAGTTTTTCCATAATTTTTCCAACCGAATAATGATCTGAAAATCCTTAGATACTGCTTATTCCTTTAAAATATACATGCAATGGTATATCTACCATCAATTATAATTCTTAAGTTCAATCCACCAAATTGGAAAGTGTTACTAATCAAAAGAAAAGAAGCGAGCTTTTTCATGTCAGGGTTATATCGAGCATACAAAGGTAGATACTTTATTTGACAATGGATCTCAAGTTAACTTAATATCTGAAGCAATTGTTAATAAGTTGGGTTTGAAGACGACACCTCATAAAAAGCCATATCCATTAGGTTGGGTGTGTGAAGATACTAAGTTGCAAGTGACGAAACAACGTAAGATCAGATTTGCAATTACAACTAAGTTCTTTAATGAGGTTGAGTTAGATGTTGTGCCTCTTGACAATTGCGGCATTGTCTTGGGTGGTCCATATCTATTAGACAGGAAATCTATATTCTACCATGAAGAGAATAAATGTCATCTTTTCAAGGATGGGGTTGAATTTATTGGCAGAGCTCATTGTATCAAAACTAATGTTTCTTTAGTGAGCACATGGAAAATGAAAAGACTCGTGAGCACAAGTGAATCTTTTGTTCTCATGATAGTGAAACAAAAAGAAGAATATATGTTAGATGCTTTATCAGGATGTGATCCAAATCATAAACTAGAGCTGGTCAAAATCGTATCTAATTATGATGAGTTATTTCAGGAACATACAGGGTTGCCTCCTAAGAGGGAGGTTGAACATGAAATTTGTTTGCAGCAGGATGTTCCTCTTCTTAACATTGGAATGTATAGGTCATCAGTAATCGAGAATGAATAAATTAAGAAGCAGGTTCAGGAGTTGCTCGATAAAGGAATCATTGGACCAAGCTCCTCTCTCTATGGTTCTCCTATTGTATTAGTTTCGAAGAAAGATGGCACGTGGAGGATGTGTATTGACTTCCGAGCCCTGAACAAGATTACGGTAAAGAGCCATTATATTCTTCCCAGAATTGATGAATTATTGGATCAATTAAAGAATGATGTGTATTTCACTAAGTTGGACTTGAGAAGTAGTTACCATCATATCATAATTGCAGAAAGTGACATATGGAAAACTACTTTCAAGACAAAGCAACGGTTATTTGAATGGTTAGTTATGCCATTTGGTTTATGCAATGCACCTATGACATTTATGAGGGTAATGAATGATGTGTTCAAGCCTTACATAGATGATTTTGTCATCATCTACTTAGATGATATGTTGATCTTTAGTCGAAGATGGGAAGATCATATAAATCATGTCAAGACAGTCTTTGAACTCTCAAATAAGGAGAAGTTGTATATTAAGTTGTCTAAATGTGAATTTGGAAAAACTTCTCTGGTATATTTGGGTTACATTGTAGGGAATGGTCAGTTGAAGATAGATCCTGCAAAAGTAGAAGTTATTGTGAAATGGCCCAAGCCAACTACTGCCATAGAAGTTAGGAGCTTCTTAGGAGCAGTGCAGTACTCGAGGAAATTCATTGTTATTTTCTCTTTTATAGCAACTCCTCTGCATGCATTAACAACTGTGAAACAAGTCTTTCAATGGGGAGGAAAGCGACAAAAAAACTTTGAGACATTGAAGGAAAAGATAAGCACCACACCAATTTTGGCTCTGCCAGATCTACAATAGCCATTTGAGATTCAAACCGATGCAAGCAGATATGCCATGGGAGCAGTATTGATGCAACGAGGTAAACCTATATGTTATCATTCCGAGACTTTTACTCGTGCTGTGATTAACTATCCAACATATGATAATGAATTGTATGCATTAGTACAAAGTGTGAAGAAATGGAAACATTACTTAATGGGAAAGGAGACAATAATTCATACAGATAATTAGCCATTATAGTATTTGTAGTCACAGACCAAGCTACAACAGTCACGACATTTCAGGTGAATGGGTTTCTTACAATAGTTTCATCTGGTAATCAAGTATAAGAAAGGTATTCATAATAAGGTTGCAGATATGTTGTCGAGACCAGTTATTAATGAATCCACAATACTAAGGTACAATCCTTTAGCTCATGAATGTTATGTTGAACAACATGCTAAGGATGATGATTTTAAATATGTGTATGAAGCATTAACTCATGGCAATCAACAATCTGATTATTATATGTGTTAGCACTAGAAGTCACCCTCAGATTGCATAGAAGGTAAGCCCAGTACCCATTTGTTTATACAGTAAATGTAAATGAGTTTTAAGAGGCCAAATGGAGAATACTCAATGAAAATAACATTCTAACTTAGAAATTCGGACTGGTATGTGCAAGCAATTGAGGTCTTGGATCAACTTTAGTCAGTGATTTGGAGTAAAGGTGAGTAGGAGGAAGACTTTGGTGAGAAAAGTGTAGAGGTCTGTTGTGAACATCAGGCCTTCCAACAGCCTAAGGAAGAAAAACTTAAAGACAAGATCCTCTTGGATTCAAATTTCAAGGAAACTGAAAGAAATCATAACAACATTATAATCAAACATTCATCATAATACAGTCACAACAATCCATGTGAATCAGTCAATCATGAACTCTCTCAATATCAGAGGCAAATAATATGGAGTAAGAAAGCTGACTTAGATTAATCAAGAAGTCTCAAATCAAGACATAACCAAAGAACCAGTGTTCTTCATCAAAATATTACAATAGCAGGGAGCCTAGCTCAACCATTCAACCATAACAAAATATCAAAACTGAGTATATATACTTAAAATTGCTGCAACTACCAGGAGCGTGATCGAACCACTACATTCAAAGTTTTCAGTCAGTGCCTGCTCTGTCAGACTATGCAGGCCTTCTCATGTCAGATGCGAGCTCGCCTTAGTTATGTTCTTTGCAGGAAAATCCGTCTAGAAGGAAGCTTCGGATTAACAATCTGCACTCATGGCCATTCTCAGCATGCTTTCCATTTATGGGGCGAGAGAAGGTCTCAACCAATATCCCCATTTCCATTAACTACCTTCATCAGAATCAGGACAAGGCCTGACACCCATGAATGTTCTAGGTGGTGCCCACGACTTCTTCGAGTCAATCCCGATGCCTCGAGGCCAAGCAGATCTTCTTTTGTGACCAAATACGGGCGCTTTCGGCCTTTGGAGCAGCTCCTCTCCATCACTCCATCTTCAATGTGACATAGGGCCATGACACTACGCAATTGCGTGATTGCGGGCGCTGCCAAGGGTGGTCTCAAAGCAAACCGCTTTTGTCCCCGCAATTCACCATGAATCGCCACACGTCCCTTTCTAAAAACCACGATTCTGATTGCGACCCTTAAAATTTTAAAACGTGCACACCTTCTGACCCTGCAATGGAGCATGACCATTGATCTTGTGATATGAGATGAGGCTTCCTGATCAACGACCCAACTCCGGCGCTTTAGATCGACATATCAGATCTTCCCTCTTTGAATAAATGACTGAGATCTGCTTCGTGAATCAGCCTTCAGGAATTTCAATTCTCAAACCACATTTCCCTCTAAGCAAAACCTTCGGAACTGAGGATCTGATGACGCATGACATTCTGGATTTGGATGACCGAGATCCACTTCGGGTCTCCAGGACTTCGGGTCTTCGAGACTTTTAAGCACTTCTCATTTCAAATCTCCCAAAGTTCATTTCCTTGAAGGCTTGGATCAATTGCCACCTGTCCCCTTTAAAATCAACGACTCGTATTCACTTCAGGGCCTTTTGTTCTGGCACTATACTTCGCGAAATTTTGCACTCCCGAACGTCCGTGAGCCACTAATCTGGAATGTTCCCAGAATCTTCACCGCTGAAATATTAAAATTGTCTTTTTCTTATGTTTCAATATCGAAACAAATTGTTTAAGAAAGTTGCACTTTGTGTTCATGGCTGCGACCTTCACGATCAAGGATTTGGACAACTGGCTGCGAGCTTAGAAAACAGGGAGACTAGGGCACACAAATCAACAAGGGCAAACAAAAAATGATTTTATCAGCCAAAGGGGGAAAAACTTCAAGACTCAGACTATGAAAAGGATAGAGACAGGGCAAAACTACAGACTTAGGTAGAAACCACAAACCCATAGGACTCTGACAAGTTCATATGATAACATTTGGCTCCAAAGGGGATGACATACTCCCTGCGAGCTGCCAAGAACAATTAGTTCTAGTGCCTTAGCTATTGGGTTATGGAGTCGAGCTCAAAACATTTCGTCGAAGGCCGACATGTACACTATTCTAATTATAAAAAGGAAAACAAACACACATGCCCCAGAAAGAGATTATTTATGTACACTCCTAGATTAATGTTTTTTTACACAGTGTTAGTTGAAAGCAAACTTCCACCATAGTCATTCAAGTAACTTCCTAACTGGAATCTCTTTTACTCTGTCAGTGAACGATAACAGATGATGCAACCGTGACAATAGAATGATCACATCCTTCATCTTTCCTCCGGATGGAAATGGTGGGATAAGACTTGGAGGCTTCAAATCATGGAGGAAAATCAACTCCATGTATTCCCCTACAGGTTCATAGAATGAGTGACAAAATCCACTGGGCTAGTGGCAAAAAACATGCTCTGTCCTACAACTTTTCACACATGGTTGAATGTCTCTGGCAAGCGCAGGTGAGTGAACGATTGATGCAGGTTGACTGATCCCCAATGATGTTTTCTCACTCACAGGCTCAGGGCAAGATATAAACTTCTCATTTGGTTCTCACTCTTCTTCTTCATGGCTCTCCCAAAGTTCAGAGTCATAATCTTCATAAACAGGACCCATGGGAAAGCTCTGCTCTAGGTATTATTTCCAGACAATGTTTTCCTTCAATGTATAAAGGAAAAGGTTATGTTGCATGCTCTTGGAAATCCTTCATATTTAGCTCATAATCTGATTCATAGCTGTCATACATAGGCTGGCTGCTCCTTGAGTCATCCAAATATGATGCAGGGATCTGCTGCTCTTCATCTGAATACACTATTGTTTCTTCATTTAAATATGAGACAACAGGTGCATCAGGGGTAGAATATGTTGCCTCTATGGCTATGCAATCCTCAACCTCACCATCATGAGCAGGGCTGCTAAGAACATCTGCTCCTAGGACTAGATAATCCTCCGCACTTTCTTCAAAAGAGAAACGAACATGATCTACCTTCAATTTATCTAACCTTGCAGAAAGTGATCTTGCCAACCACACCAACTTAGTGAGGGCATCTTCTTCCTCCTCGCAGCCTTCATCCTCACATTTTCCGTCCTCATAGATTTCATCCTCACAACTTTCATTCTCACAGCTTTCATTTGAAATAGTCATACCTTGAACACAGTCTTTATATTCTTCACAACAATTATGACAAATTAACTTAGAAGAATGAAACTTTTGATTGTGCCTATTTAAATCTGCATGAAATTCTCCCAGGGAGGAGATGCTAGCAGGGGGTAAGGAGTGATACCATTCACAAGCATCTCCTTCTAATGAGAATATGAACGTCTTTAATAATACATCCTCATGATGTATCTCCCATTGATGCATGAGTTCATGAAACTCACAGAGATGCTCTGCAGGGTTGTCCTCTTTACGCTCTCTAAATATGGGCAAAAAATCACCCCATTCATCCATAGTAGGAACAACATTAGGAAAACCAGGAACAACAGAAAAATTGAAGGGAGCAAACCTTCGAGCTAAGATTTTTTCCATTTCAAAACAATGGAGTCGCCACTGGATCCTTTAATCATGGAGTCACCAGGTGAATGATATGCAGTTTGAATGTGTCTGGTCTTTGTTCACCATAAAATACCAGATCTAATCATTGTCAATCTCCTAGGGAACTTTCAAGTTGAGAAAGAAGCTGCTAAAAGCCTTCTCGAGAAAAATTCTTTGGGTCAGCTTCGGGTGTGCTAGAGGCAACCACAACTGAAATAGTGGAGTCAACACAATGGAGTCGCCAGGTGCAAGCACAATCTTCAATGGTTCTGATATCTGATGCAACTTCAGAATCAAAATCTCTTTGTCATTCTATCCCAGGGAAATGTCTTCAATTCGTTCCCTAGCAACGACACTAGAAATGTTAGCACTAGAAGTCATCCTCAGATTACATAGAAGGTAAGCCCAGTACCCATCAGTTTATACAGTAAATGTAAATGAGTTTTAAGAGGCCAAATGGAGAAGACTCAATGAAAATAACGTTCTAACTAAAAAATCTGGACTGGTATGCGCAAGCAATTGAGGTCTTGGATCAACTTCAGTTAGTGAGTTGGAGTAAAGGTGAGTAGGAGGAAGACTTTGGTGAGAAAAGTGTAGAGGCTTGCCATGAACATCAGGCCTTCCAACAGCCTAAGGAAGAAAAACTTAAACACAAGATCCTCTTGGATTCAAATTTTAAGGAAACTGAAAGAAATCATAACAACATTATAATCAAACATTCATCATAATATAGTCACAACAATCCATGTGAATCGGTCAATCATGAACTCTCTCAGTATCAGAGGCAAATAATATGGAGTAAGAAAACTAACTTAGATTAATCAAGAAGTCTCAAATCAAGACAACCAAATAACCAGTGTTCTTCATCAAAATATTACAATAGCAGGGAGCCTAGCTCAACCATTCGACCATAACAAGATATCAAAACTGAATATATATACTCAGAACTGTTGCAACTACCAGGATTGTGATCGGACCACTGCATTCAAAGTTTTCAGTCGGTGCCTACTCTATCATACTGTGCAGGCCTTCTCATGTTAGACGCAAGCTCACCTCAGTTATGTGCTTTGGAGGAAAATCCGTCCAGAAGGAAGCTTCAGATTAACAATCTACACTCACGGTCGTTCTCAACATGCTTTCCATTTATGGAGTGAGAGGAGAAGAGGTCTCAACCACCACCCCCATTTCCGTTAACTACCTTCATCTGGATCAGGACGAGGCCTACCACCCATGAATGTTCCAGGCGGTGCCCATGACTTCTTCGAGTCAATCCCGACGCCTCGAGGCTAAGCAGATCTTATTCTGTGACCAAATACGGGCGCTTTTGGCCTTTGGCACAACTCCTCTCCATCGCTCCATATTCAATGTGACTTAGGGCCATGACCCTACCCAATTGTGTGATTGTGGGTGCTACCAAGGGTGGTCTAAAATCAAACCTCTTTTGTCCCCGCAATTCACCATGAACTGCCACGCGTCCCTTTCTAAAAACCACAGTTCCAATTGCGACCCATCCTTAAAATTTTAAAACGTGTGCACCTTCCAACCCCACAATGGAGCGTGACCGTTGATCTTGTGATTTGAGATGAGGCTTCCTGATCAACGCCTCAACTCTGGTGCTTTAGATCGACATATCATATCTTCCTTCTTCGAATCAACGACTGAGATCTGCTTCATGAATTGGCCTTCGGTAATTTCAATTCTCAAACCACATTTCCCTCTAAGCAAAACCTCTAGAGTTGAGGATCTGATGACGCATGGCATTCTGGATTTGGATGGTCGAGATCCACTTTGGGTCTCTAAGACTTCGGGCCTTCAGGACTTCTAAGCACTTCTCATTTCAAATCTCCCGAAGCTCATTTCCCCGAAGGCTTGGATCAACTGCCACCTGTGCTCTTTAAAATCAATGGCTCGTATTCACTCCAGGGCCTTTTGTTCTGGCGCTATACTTCGTGAAAGTTTGCACTCCCAAACGTTCGTGAGCCGATGATCTAGACTTTTCCCGGAATCTTCGCCGCTGAAATATTCAAACTATATTTTCCTTATGCTTCAATATTGAGACAGACTGTTTAAGAAAGCTGCACTTTGTGTTTATCGTTGCGACCTGTACGATTAAGGATTTGGACGAGTGGCTGGGAGTTGAGAAAATAGGGAGACTAGGGCGCACAAATGAACAAGGGAAAACAAAAAATGATTTTATCGGGCGAAGGGGGAAAAACTTCAAGACTCGGCTTGTGAAAAGGATAGAGACAGGGCAAAACTATAGACTTAGGTAGAAATGACAAACCCACAGGACTCTGACAAGTTCATGTGATAAAAATATGCATGATAATTTGTTATATCATCTTGGAAAGCTTTATATACCCACGGATGAAAGAGTAAATGTAATTAGAGAATCTCATACATCTCTCATTTATGGTCATTTTGGGATTGGTAAGACAGTAGCACAGTTGTAGAGATATTGTTATTGGCCTCGAATGAATGAAACTGTTTCTAAGTATATAAAAGGGTGTGTTATGTGTGCCACAAGCAAGCATATAAACAAAAAGTTGGGATTATATACGCCACTTCGAGTACCTTCTTAGCCATAGGAAAGTATCTCCATGGATTTTGTAGGGGGTTTGTCGATGTCCAGGATAGGTCATGATTATTTATATTTCATCGTGGATGGATTCAGTAAGATTTGTATTCTAATGCCATGGAAGAAATAGGTCACAACTGAACATACAACACAGATGTTCTTGGTTAATGTTTGGGTTGCCTACATCTATTATATCATATCGAGACTCTCGCTTTTTGGTAAAGTTTTGGTCTCATTTATGGGAGCTCATGGACACTAAGTTAAAGAAGAGCACAATTTTTCATCCACATACAGATGGACATACATAGGTGATAAATAGAACAGTGGTGCATCTACTTCGAGGATATTGCAACAAGCATCCTAAATTATGGGATGAGCATTTGTCTTCTGTACAACATGCCTCTAATCATGCCATGCATTCTTCTACTCAAAAAACTCATTTTGAAGTATTTTTTGGGTATTTGCCTAAATCACCTATGGAATTTGCTTTTGGTGAAGTAAGTAAAGAGGATGGACAATATGATATTTACAAAGATGAAAGGTTCATTAAGAAGATTCAATGGTTACATCAAGAAGTATAGGAACAGTTGGAGAAAAACCAAGCCAAATATAAGGCGAGGCATGACAAACATCGATTTGATCATCGGTTAGAAGTCAGTGATCAAGTATGGTTACATATCAACAAAAATGAAAGGTGATGGTAAAAAGCTAAGGCCAATCCGATATGGTCCATTCAATATATTGGAGAAGATTGGTACTAAAGCCTTTTGTTTAGATCTACCAGTCTACATGCAAATACATTCAGTGGTAAATGTTGAGAATTTGAAACTTTATGAGCCTCCTATGATTATGGATGAATATGGAAGTATTCAGGTTCTGACAATTGATGATTTTGCTCCAGATTATGAAGATGAGCTACAGGAAGATGCTATTCTTGATAGAAGAATCAAGACTTCACAACGAGGTGATATGGAATATTTTTGAGTTCGAAAAGGCTTCCAATCAAGACTTTTGGTGAGTAATCAAGACTTTTGGTGTTCTAAAAGGCTTCCAATGGGGAGGAATGATCCAGGAGGATCTGAAATGCTCACAAAGGTCCATAAGGGTTTATAAATGCTCAAAATTTGATAGTCTCACAAGTTCTCTAAAACTCCATCAATGCATAGAGCTCAACGATAGCTTTCCAACGGTGCAAAAATCACCTCAAACACAGTTCGTATGCAAAAGTTATGAATGGTCAAAGTTCAGGTCAAACTAAGGGCAAGAGGCAAAAAGTGAACAAGGCCAAGGTGACATGTGTCACCACTACAAGGGTGACACGTGGCATGAATGTACTGTACATACAGATGGATGAATCATGTGTTGACGCGTGGCAAACAATTAGTGATGTGGCATGTCCAATTGGCAAGTGATGTGGCAATTTGTACAGATCAAGTGGACCAATTGTGTAAGGACTAGTGGCGAAGATAAACCAATGAGAGGCTGCCACATGGCATCCTCCCATTAGTGGGTAAGGTTTGTTATAATTTTTTTGGATCCTGAAGGATCAAACCCGAGTCTCCCACCAACCAAACCAACAACCTAACCATCATACCATATCAATGGTTCTAAACTATATATGGGCACACATTTATTTAAAGTTGTTACGGTGCATATTTAGCAGAGGAAAGGGTCGAGGACCGAGCCCACAACCCATTGTAATTGGTCACATTCTATGTAATATAACCAACATCCATATTCCGCGGATGTCGTAAACTAGATGTCGCCATATATTAATATATGGTTATAACAATATGTCATATATCGTTAACCAAAACACTATATATAGTGTTAATGTTTATGCCATTATTATAGTTCTTTGCATTTTAATAGATAAGATCAACATAAGAACAAGATCACTGAGAAATACACATTCACAAGAGACACAACGTTTATCCTGGGAAACCCTCTAGGGGAAGAAAACCCAGCAAAAACTTCCTTATCATAAATTGCCAATACAATGTTCAAGAGATAACTCAAACCAATATAGATAGTCCTCTCCAAAAGATGTGCCACTCTTCTCCCTCTCTCCAACTGGTAAATTGTAGCTTGCCTCTTAAGAATGAACAAGTGAGTTGTGTGATAAAGTGAGGCACTAGCCTCTCTATATATACAAGACTGGCACGTGTGAAGGGTCTTCACTGGCAGGGCCAACCTCTCACTCTAGGTGGGTAAACCCACCTTTAATTTATTTCTGGGTCTCAATAATAACTGTTGGGGCCAACTTCTTATTCTACCTATTACAATTGTTCATTGACCAATCCCTAAAAGGGGATTTGGTCCTAATACAATTACCGACATGATTAATCCACAATGGGGATTAATCCTATGAATAAAATAACAATAATAATAAGAATACTCTTTGCAGTTACATTATTTCAACACTCCCCCTTAACAAGAAGGGTATTCTTCAACAATTTCAGGCGTGAGGGGTCTGCATCATCAATGGCATTAGGAGGACAATATCGTCAATATCATCTTGGAACATTGGCTGGCAAATTTACGAGCCATTGGAAGTTTTCTTCATTGGAAACATCATCATTCTCGAAAGAATGCCATCATCATCTGCATCAATATGTATCAGTAAAAATGATACCTCATCACAGCACTAGGCTGGCACATCACAGTACTACATTGGCTCAATGTCACAACTGATAAGCTGGTAGCTCAGTGTCAGTCACATCTTACTTTACGTCTAACAACTAGGTCAGAAGCAAGGAAAACATCATCATCTTGCTTTACGTCTAACAACGAGGTCAGAAGCAAGGAATCATCTTGCTTTACGTCTAACAACGAGGTCAGAAGCAATGAATCATCTTGCTTTACGTCTAGCAACTAGGTCAGAAGCAAGGAACACATCATCATCTTGATTTACATCTAAAAATGAGGTCAAAAGCGAGGAATCATCTTGCTTTACGTCTAACAACTAGGTCAGAAGCAAGGAATACACACAACGTCTTGCTTTACGTCTAACAACGAGGTCAAAAGCAATGACTCATCTTGTTTTACGTCTAACAACTAGGTAAGAAGCAAGGAACACATCATCATCTTGCTTTACATCTAACGACGAGGTCAGAAGCAAGGAATCATCTTTCTTTACGTCTAACAACTAGGTCAGAAGCAAGGAATACACACAACGTCTTGCTTTACGTCTAACAGTGAGGTCAGAAGCAATGACTCATCTTGCTTTACGTCTAACAACTAGGTCAGAAGCAAGGAACACACAACGTTTTGCTTTACGTCTAACAGCGAGTTCAGAAGCAATGACTCATCTTCCTTTACGTCTAACACGAGGTCAGAAGCAAGGAATAAATATATACTCCCCCTTTCAGGGAGGGTCCTTTCGGACTATACCAAGATTATCTCGAAAGTGTTCAAACTTTACACAAGATAGAGGTTTGGTCAACACATCAACAACTTGTTCATCCGTGCTAATATACTGGAGCTTCAAGGCTCCTCTCTATACCATGTCGCAGATGAATTGATAGTGGATCTCTATGTGCTTCGATCTGTCGTGGAATACATGATTCTCTGTCATCTTTATGCAGCTCTGGTTGTCACATAGAATCACGGTTGCTCTCATATCCAAGTCAAATAGGCCAGTCAACAACTTTTGAAGCCATATAGCTTCGCAACTAGCAGAACATGCAACAATGTACTCTACTTCCGCTGCGCTGAGAGCAATACTGGATTGCTTCCTACTCTGCCACGAGATCATGGCTGATCCCAAACTAAAACATCATCCGAAAGTGTTTTTTATGTCAACAACGCTTCTTGCCCAATCTGCATCAGTGTATCCACTCAATGTGAAGTCATGATCTCCATCATAGCTGAGACCATAATCCATTGTACCTTTAAGGTACCTCATCACATGTTTTGCAGCCACTAGGTGAACACGTCTGGGCTCTACCAGAAACTGACTCAAGGTGTTCACTGCAAAACAAATGTCCGGTCTGGTGTTCGTCAGGTACATCAGTGTTCCAATAATCTATCTATACAGTGTGGCATCTATCAAGTCTGACGAAGTATCGACCAACAACTTCAACTTCGTTTCCATGGGTGTATTCATGGACTTACATTCTAGCATGTCAAATCTCTTTAAGATTTTGGCTGTGTACTGCCCTTGGTTAAGGAAGATCCTTTCTGGACTCTGCCATACCTCAAGACCTAAGAAGTAATGCATTAGGCCAAGGTCTTTCATTTCAAATTCTGCGGCAAGTCTCTTTTTACATTCAACGATGAGCTTTTCTTCTCCAGTTAAGAATAAGTCATCCACATACAGTAATAATATTACTGGTTCATTATCCATAATTTTGAAGTAGAGATTTGAGTCTGCATTACTCTTGGTAAATCCTAAGCTCGTCAAGAAACTGTCTATACGACCATACCAAGCTCTGGGAGCTTGCTTCAATTTGTATAAGGCTTTCTTCAATCTGCAGACATGAGACTTTCTGTCTTCAACCTCAAATCGTTGGGGTTGCTCTTTATACACTTCATCTTTGATAACACCATTCAGGAAAGTTGTCTTCACGTCCATCTAGTGCAGCTTCCATTTCATTTTAGCTTCAAGAGCTATGATGGTCCTGATCGAATGGTATATGGCCACATGAGCGAATGTCTCTTCATAGTCAATGCCTTCCTTCTGGGAAAAGCCACGAGCGACAAATCTTGATTTATATTTCTCAATACTTCCATCAACAACATGTTTTATTTTGAAGAGCCATTTTGATGACACCACATCCTTACCTTTTTGTCTGGGAACTATTTCCCATACATCATTCTTTATTATGGATTGGTATTCCTCTGTCATGGCATCTGCCCATTCCTTCTTTTGAATGGATTCTTCAAAGCATGTAGGTACTTCATCAATTAGATTGCACATCAAAGCCATGTAACTAGAGAATGGCTTTGGTCTTTTCACCTGTCTCGTGGTTCCTTCTGGAACACCATACTTCTCTCCATCTTGAATAAGCTCTTTTGCCCAAGCAGGCTTTCTTTTATGAGAGAAGATCATTTGAGGAGGTTCTTGAACTTCTGTTATATCATGATCTTCAGGAGTCTCCTCATCAGGGGAAGTTACGACTTCCCTTACAGGTTTTGCAGTTCTGGGAACTTCCCTCACGGATTCTGTAATCCTGGGATTTACAGGTTCCTCTTCATATACTTCTTCAAGCTGGCATCTTCTTGATTTCTTAAGTGCTGCTTCTTCATCAAAGGTCACGTCCCTACTGATTTCAATATGGCAGTGACCAAGTATGTAGATTCTAAAGGCCTTGGAGACCTCACAGTATCCCACAAATATTCCCTTCTTTTCGGAGGGTTCTAACTTGTTTCTTTTCTCTTTTGGTATAGGAATAAACACTGGACAGGCAAATATTTTGAGATGGCTTACCTCTGGCTTCTTTCCGGTGAACATTTCTTCTGGGGTCTTGAACCCAAGTGCACTATGGGATAATCGGTTCTGCACATAAACAACTGCCATTGCTGCTTCTGCCCATAAGCACATAGGAAGATCTTGATTGTGAATCATGGTCTTTACAACTTCCATAATTGTTTTGTTCTTCCTTTCAACTACACCATTTTGTTGAGGATTATAGGGAGTAGTGAGTTCCCTCTTGATCCCAACATCTTTGCAGAAGTTCACGAACTCTTTTGAGGTATATTCTCCTCCATTATCTGACCTGAGTATCTTAATATTTCTTTCAGAAAGATTCTCTATCAAGGCTTTGAATTCCTTGAATTTACTGAATACTTGATCTTTATATTTCAAGAAATATATCCAGGGCTTACGAGAATAGTCAATAAATGATACATAGTATACATACCCGCTAATGGAAGATGATGGCATTGGGCCACACACATCTGAATGAATGAGTTCCAATACTCCTTCTGCTTTGCTATCCCTCTTTGGAAAAGGGTTCTTGATATTCTTCCCTTGCGCACATCCATTGCATATGCCTTCCTGATCACCCTTGAGTTCTGGTAAACCTGTGATAGCTTTGCATATGTATGGTAGCACCTTGTAGTTGATGTGGGACAATATTCTATGCCAAAGTTCGCATGAGTTTTCAATGGCATGGGTCATGGCAGTCTCTGAGTGACCCTTTAGCTTATATAAGCCATTTTCTTCATTTCCGATGACGATTGCTTCTTTTAAGGTTTCTCCCTTAGCCCACATAAGAACTTCTCCATTTATGAAGGCAACTCTATAGCCTTTCTTGTCTAAAGCTGATATGGAGAGTAAGTTCTTCTTTAAGCCCGATACATAGAGTACGTCCTTCATTGTTATTGAGCTTTATGAATCTAGCTTGTAGTTTGATTCTCCTACTCCCATGATGGGATATTGATAATCATCTCCAAGAGTCACTTTCTGAGAAAACTTCTTTTCTGAAATATAAGAGAGAGTATTTTTCTTACCCGTCATGTGTTTTGATGCACCGCTATCAATGAGCCATGTGTCCTCTCCAGGGGATACAGATCCTGAGAGAGCTGAGATCAAGACATGGTTCTTCATCTTCGATTATGTGGGCATGTTGCCTTTTGTGCTTCCTCTTGTATTCTTCTCTTCTGACTGGACAAGAATTCGCCTTGTGTCCCATCTTATCACAATGATAGCATTGTATGGATGAGAGATCTCGTCCCTTGCGTTGTCCTTTCTTCTGAA
>ML776712.1:1138951-1179107 GCA_009831015.1 Picea engelmannii | reverse complement strand
CACTCTTCAACTCAAACGTCGCCATTTGAAGCATGTTTTGGCTATTTGCCCAAATCTCCTTTAGATTTTATCTTTGGGAAGGATATTTCTATTGATGGTCAATATGACATTGATAGGGCAGAAAAGTTCATTGAAAAAATTCATTCGATACATCGAATGGTACAAGAGCAGTTGGAAAAGAGTCAAGCCAAGTATAAGACAAGACATGACAAGCATCGTGTTGATCACAGTTTCCAAGTTGGAGATGAAGTTTGGCTTTACATTAGTAAGGAGAGGCTTAAAGGAGAAGATAAAAACTGAAACCAATTCGATATGGTCCTTTCAAGATTCTTGACAAGATTGGTAACAATGCCTTCCGTTTAGATTTTCCTCTTTATATGCAAATGTATGCAGTTGTTAATGTTGTGAATTTGAAATTGTATGAGCCTTCTTTGATTGATGATCAAGGAGAACATGTTCAGATTCCTTCTATAGATGATTTCTCCCCAGAATATCTTACAGAATTGCATGAAGACACAATCCTTGACAGGAGAATGAGAACTTCAAGATGAAGAAATGTGGAATATCTTCGAATTGGTCTTAAAGGCACAAATCCAAGAAAAACCAAGTGGATTGAGGTTGGAAAGGTGAGGGAACTATACCCTCATCTTCAGATAGACTGAAAATAGTCTTTTGGAGGTCCAAAAGCTTTCTAATGGGGAGGTGTGATCCAGGGGATCAAATTTTTCTCAAAATTCAAAGTGCTTGGAATCACTTCAAATCGAACGGGAGCGTAGGCCTCGTCATCATGAACCCAACACAACTCGTTTGGGTTCAAACGGACGTCGGATGAGAGAGATATCACGTTCTGTTCAAATCGACAAACAAGCAAAAAAAATGTGGACTGTACAGTCCATACAGTGCGTACAGATGCTGATGTGGCAGGACCGTATGACACGTGGTAGGGTCGTACGACACGTGGCAGGGCCGTACGACACATGGCAGGTGTTGGTTGGCAGTCGTGTGGACGAGTTGGCATATGACATGTGGTAATGGTGGCGAATGGAATGCTAACATGTGGCCCAATCAATGGTCGCCACGTGTCACCCTGGCGTTGGTTTAAAATTTATGTTGTTGGCCGGATTCAACCCCGCGAGCTCCGGGCAGGGGTAAAGCTTTGGGAAGGGCCGCCCAACCGGCGCACCACCCATATGGTTCTTAACACTATACCTTTTAAAAATTATTTGAATTTGAATAGTTTTGAAATGGGGCGTGGTCTAGGCCAGGGCTTAGCCCCGGCCCCCGGTCATATGTATATGTACCATAGAACCACTGGCACGCATGTTTCCTACCGTTACCATATGGTTTAAACCTTTGGCCCTTTGTGTATATGCACGCAGTCATATGGTGCCTCACATGCCCACAGACTTGGCGGTTAGGGGCTGGGCACGCCCTAACCGTCTTACAGTTCACACCGTTTTGTGGTTGCGCCCGGTGCTAGATTTTCACACAAATATGCACGTTGGGGCTAGGTTGAGGAGGCAGAGGTGCATTTTGGCGATCCAGAGACATCAAGTTTGAAGGGGAACTTCCAGGAAGCCTATCTTCTTCAATTTTTGGCCAAATGAGGTGCCGAAAAAGCCCAGCTAGGGGTTTTTGGACGTTCTGAAGCCATTGGAGCCATCATTTTGGAATTTTGAGCATTGCAAAGCACATATTTTATCACTTTGAGAAAATAATACAAAATATCCTTTGGAAGATGGACCAGGAGATGTAGCCCAAGAGAGGGGTGAACTCCTTTATCATTTGTTGTGTTATGTGTTTTCTGTTCATTGTTATTTGCTACTATTTATATGCATCTTGAATGTGTTATTTCTATAAAAGTTGTGTTTGCAAAATTGATCCATTTGCATAAGAACACTTGAATTAAAACTTGCAAATATTTTCAAGAATACAAGTCTTTATCATTTTTAGATCACCACCTCACACCAATTTGCCATTATTCTCAATTATAGGTTGAGAGAATTAAGGATATGGATGAAGAGTCTTTGGGTGGTTTTGAGACTTTTCCCATTATGTACTTGAAGATAGTTTGAGATCCTACATTCATGGATCTTGTTTTTCCTCTTTTGTAATTAGATCCTATTATTATGGATCTAGGAATTAATGCTCTTTCTTAAGAGGGAGTGAGGAAAAACTATATAATGTCTTATGTGAGCCATTTGAAAGGGGAGAGTAATGGAGAGTTAATGAGTGGAGTTAGAAAGCCATAGTGCTACTACTCCTAAGTTTTGAGAGACTTATTCATGTAAGGAATTATCCTTCTTGATGTATGGAGAGGCATGAGTGTGAGAAATCTTCTTGAATCCTCATTGAAGGAGAAGGCATCTCTTATGTAATCACTTATGAGAAGGTCCCAAAATCTTTTGAAGAAGGAATGAAAGCGATCCGCATTCCAATTGAAGCGGGTCTAGAGACGTAGCCCGAGAGCGGTGAACTCCGTTACCAACATTGGTTGTCTCTCTCTTGTCTTTTCATGTGCTTATTCCATTTGAGCTCATGTATGTTATGTATTCTTGTTTAAAAAGAATGGATAATCATGGATTCATATGCCCTTCAATCCTTATGCAAATACTTCATCAGAAAATGATTATTGATTGAAAACTTGTGTAGAGTAAGTACTCGCCCATTTTCAGATCATGTGATATCAGAGCTAGGCTGACTGCTTTGCAGGATGGGAAAAGGAGCGAAGAAAGTAGAAATACTTCAAGAATTAGAGGAGATAAATCACAACATTCAAGTTGAAAATGCAAAGTTGAAGAGGCTTTTGCAGGTTGCAAAAGAAGAGAAGCAAGAGCTTCAAGAGAGGTCTCAACTTCATGGAGAAGTCCTCCACGGAATTATTGAAGAATTGCAACTCGAATTGCAAACCAAGGATGATCTCTTGGCTAAGTTGCAGCATGGTGAACAAATGTAGAACAAATAGCCTTCTATCATGGATGTGTTGGGTATGTGTTACATTCTTTGCATGAGTGAAAAAAATTTCTGCCTCGGAAAATGTGTCACATATTTTAGGTGGTTTTTCGGCACATTGTTTCTTTGCCGATGGTTTTCTATTTCCGGTTAAGGAATTAGGGTTGTTGACTAATCCAGGTCATTGGGTTAGGGTATTGGATGTCATTGGCTCCTATATGTATATTGTATTGTAAACAATGTATCACCATGAATGAATAGAGAATATGTTGGTTTTCCCGGTTTGGGTTTCCAGGGTAAAAATCTCTGTGTAATGTTTGTATTTTCCATTGTATCTTTTCTGTTCTTTTACTGAATATTTGTTTGTAGTAGATATTGTACGAGATTAAAACCTACAGGATTCAAACCGAGGTATATGATGTTTCGTCATGTTCAATGTTTTCTCAGTATGAAACTAACGTGGGTATGAAGCTCCTCATGAATATGGGATACAAAGGAGGTGGACTTGGCATTCATGGAAAATAATCACTTAGCTATTAGAGGTGGTACAAGGACCATGATTTGCAGGTTTGGGTTATTGCAAGGAAGAGAATGGAGAATTATAGAAGGTTGTTGAATAAAAAACTATCTCTTCACTATCAGATTCCAGAAAGGAATCAAGCCAACTTGTCCTCATCCGAACAAGAACCACTTGGGAAAGTATAAAGGACATTTCAATTCTTTTCTTACATATAAGAAAAATGATTATAGTTAGGTCTTCTAACCATGATGTATCCAAGGATCACAAGAATAAAGTTTGTGTAGCGAAGACGAGCATGCCCACCGGAAGTGAGACAAGAAAGAAATAAACCCTTTCACATCCTCGTGACAAGGAGATTATGTTAAAGGAGAAGAAAAGGAACTATTGTTCTCATTGCGAGATGAGTGGACATTGGATTGGGAAATGCTGGAAAGTTCATCCTCTGCTTCGTCCAAAACGTGGAAAGAGATTCGTACAAGATCTCACAAAGAAGGAGGAAGTAGAGGAAGGAGTTAATCCAACGACAATAATCCCAGAAGCAATGCTTCCAAAAGATCAACATTTGTTTGAATGGCTTAGTAAGAAGTGGTTGTCATTTCTGCAAAGTTGTCAGGTTTTCTTAGATTAACCTATTGTGTAGTTGATATATATATATATATATATATATAATCTTTGTGAATCCACTGTTATGAAAACAACTGGTTTATTAAGTACCATTTTCTTCATCAGTTTTATTGCAAAAAACGATTTTGTTGTTATCAAGAATCATGTCAATGTAGATACAACAAATTCATAAGGATTCTACAAGTTGTAGAGAATGGAGAGCTTAGAAGGATTCTACAAGTTGTAGAGGATGAGAAGTATTGGAAACTCCATCCAGAGCTTCGTCGCACACCAGGAAAGAAACTTATGCAAGAACCTTTTCAGAAGGAGGTTGCAAAGGCAAGGGGGAAAATCCAATCACAATTCCCGAGAAAGTCCATGTGGAAGATCAACTATCCAAGGAGCATCCATTCGAATGGCCGAGTAAGAAATGAAAGACAACGTGCAAATACATTGATGCCTTCTGATGATTCAACTATGGGTTCGTACCCAAATACAGATTTGGTGGTTCTAAGAAGTGTAAGCCTATGCATATAACATCTCTGAGATAACGCTTCCAGATATTTCCTTACCCTATGCAGATACCACTTCCGAGGAGAGTGAAATCTAGTTGCTGAAATGACCAACAAGAAGAGTTTGTGTTAGACATGTTGTTTATGGACATAGTGGCAATGTGTAGCACGACAAGCTTCAAATATGCATCTATGCGTTAGTTGCAACAAATTGGTTTTGGATATGTATACCATATTTGTTATTTGCAACCCATTCCTCGCTCACTTTGTGATGATGTTGAAATGCAGATTTACTTTGATGGTCCATTCCAGTCGCCAGACATAGTAGAGTTGGGAATCCTTCCATCCTTCACAACACGTGATCTCTAAGATTCGAGCTTAGACTTCGACTAAGAAAGAGGATAATTACTCTTGGTTTCTGATTTTCACATTGGTAATTATGTGGTTATTGTTGTTGCCTCACACCATCCATCGAATGCCGGATCTGTGTGGAGCGCTGGTCTAGAATAAAAAATATTATTTAACCATTGGACCGTGAGGGGAATTTGAGAGGTGACTGAATGGACGTCTAAGACAAGTGGAATGCTTCTTGAGAGATCTGACATCACCTGTTCATTTTGCGTGACAAAGAATCCATCACTATGTTTGTGGTGTGTCTATGGATCCGTGGCTTGGTTCACATGAAGATATCAACAATCTTGTGATGAAAAGGACGATCTAAACATCCACAACCAAGTAGCTGTTGGAGGATACTTTTTTCCATCAATCATGTTGCCACGTTGAGAGTATGGTGGACGACAGTGGTGCTCGCATTTGTTATCATATCTCTTGCTTCATCAATAAGATTGATAGATTGACTCCAACAATCAACATATCAGTTACATGATCAATGACGACCTTCTTGGAGGATGTTTTGAGTGACATCAAAGTTCACCAACGTCGAAGTTACCATGTCATCCAAGATCATCGTCGACAATAACGGCGCCATTGCATGTGAGATATGCATGTTGGATGAGAGTGATGCCACAAAGGGTTTCCTGATAGATTGTAATTGATCGAATATATCGGTTCCATGGATCTCCAGAGTGCCTTCACATTAATGAACACACTTTTCTAGCATTAGTTTCCAAAAGATCTGTAATGGAATTCAAATAGCTGGAAGAAATCCCAGATCAATTGCTGCCCAACGCATCGAGAATAGTAATTAGCAAATCATTGCACTGGATAATGTGGGATGATGCCAAAATGAGAGGATTTGGAGGGATTTAGCTCCCTATTCATTAACCCGAGAAGTACTCCCTCTCCACGTACGTTAAGTTACTCCTGCCAATGAACCAACATGTCACGTCTAGTTTGGAGCATGAACTATTATGTTGGTTTTCACATCAGTGTAAAATCATGTGAAATCTCGCCAAATCATGTGAAATTGCACCAAATCATGTGAAATTGTGCCAAATCGATAGTTGGAACCGTTGGAATTATGTTTGTTTTTTTTAATCTAGAAAGGAGGGTTGATAGGGTTAGACCCTGTGGCCCCTCCTCCATATTGCAGAGATTTGGAATTGGCAGAGAACCTATTCTTGGAATAGAGCATCGATTGTTGGAGCCTAAACACACAGAGTGGAGAGCCAAATGCACATGATGTTGACTCCTTGTCTCAAGAGTAGGGAACATGGGTGCCACAAAGCCGAGGCATAAGCTCATAGTGCAGGGTTTGGAAAAATTTGAGCTCCCAAGGCTGAGCAAGTGGGTCTTAGAACTTGGCAAACAATTTCACATGTATCGGTCATTTGGCACAAGGTCTATTCCATTAGTTGGGGTTTATAAGACTAAATTAAAGTCCTGGTATATATATGTATTGACATATACTTTGGGCAGAAGGTCGAGTAGATGGGTTGAAAACTTTGGGTAAGCACCCATTCTATATTGTTATTTCTTCAAAGGAATATTGGGCATGGTGCACATTTTTGTAATGGGGGGTTAGAAAACCTTGTATTACTCCCATTTTGTGCACATTGATTTGAGCTTGCACATGTCATCATGTAATAATGGTTTCTCACCATTGGTACCTATTTTTGGCTATGATGCACAATTTTGTAATGGGTACATAGAACCATAGAAGTTTTCCATTTGTGCATATTTCGACATCATATATGGCATGAGAATTGCCTTGAAACTTGATATAAATTGCACTTTTTTTAGTGGAGTTTGGAAACCATAAAGTTCCACCACTAGTGCACATTTGAAGCATGTTGCCTTAACTATTGAACTTAATGATTATGAAGCATTGTAATGGATGTTTAGCCACTCTTGAGTGAGGAGAGTGAGAGGCGTTATTTTGTGCCTTAATCCTTAAGTGGCTTCATTTTGTAATCATTATGTAAACAGTTTGAATGGGGTGATTTGCCCAAGCCATTTTGGCATTCATTGTAAACTTGACCAAAGAGTTTATTTAGTTATAAACTCTTGGAAAGTAAGGTATGCCAAAGATTGTGGTACATGTATCATATGCTACAGGTTGCAAGATTATGCAGGTGGGCTTCGACATCTCAGCTCCGAAGAACAGAGGTGAAGGAGACAAGGGATGTGCCTTTCCAAACATTTGCTTTGCAGCAGTTGCAAGTGTTGTCTGTGCATTCTGATTTCGAAGTACATGTGTGAAGAAGTTTTGAAAGAATGCACCTTTTGAGGACATTTACATACAGATAAAGTTGATACTTTAGGAGACCAAAAGGTTTTTTGTGGGGAGGCGTGAGCCAAATGGATTTCCACACATGGAAGGACTTTACTGTGTTCACCAAGTTTATTTGCAGAGTGGTGAAGGTGGTAAACTTATATGTTTTGAGTTTTATTTTCTCATGCATTTTATTAATGGAAAATGTCTCATGCATTCTTATGCTTTTATGAGATGCTCATGCATTTAATTATGCTTTATGAGCTTTTGGAAAACTCATGCACTTAATTCTTTTTGTAAAATGATTAATACTTGTGAGGAAATGAAGACTCACATATTTTTCATTTAAATTGTAATTATGGAAATTGTTTTTTATGTGAGAAACCACCTCACACCAATTTGCCATTATTCTCAATTATAGGTTGAGAGAATCAAGGACATGGATGAAGAGTCTTTGGGTGGTTTTGAGACTTTTCCCATTATGTACTTGAAGATAGTTTGAGATCCTACATTCATGGATCTTGTTTTTCCTCTTTTGTAATTAGATCCTATTATTGTGGATCTAGGAATTAATGCTCTTTCTTAAGAGGAAGTGAGGAAAAACTATATAATGCCTTATGTGAGCCATTTGAAAGGGGATAGTAATGGAGAGTTAATGAGTGGAGTTAGAAATCCCTAGTGCTACTACTCCTAAGCTTTGCTAGACTTATTCATGTACAAAATTATCCTTCTTAATGTATGGAGAGGTATGAGTGTGAGCAGTCTTCTTGAATCCTCATTGGAGGATAAGGCATCTCTTATGTAATCACTTATAAGAAGGTCCCAACATATTTTGAAGAAATGAATGAAAGGGATCCGTATTCCAATTGAAGCAGGTTCAGAGAGGTAGCCCATGAGGGGTGAACTCTGTTACCAACATTGTTTGTCTCTCTCTTGTCTTTTCATGTGCTTATTCCATTTGAGTTCATGTATGTTATGTACTCTTGTTTAAAAAGCATGGTTAATCATGGATTCATATGCCCTTTAATATTTATGCAAATACTTTGTCAGAAAACAATTCTTGACTGAAAACTTGTGTAGAGTAAGTACTCGCTCGTTTTCAGATCACTTTTGATCACATTGTTGCAGCTAGGACACAACACTTTCAATCCCTCTACAAAGAGGAAAACCGTGCTTCAATTGATGCGGTTCTTCAAGTAGTATATCTCTTTCCGGGTTTCATCAATCAAGAAGGAAATGATCAATTGATGGATGAAATAACAAAGGAAGAGATTTAAGCCATTCTTCAAAGCTTGCAAAGGGACAAAAGTCGAGGCCTAAATGGACTACCAATTGAACTATATTTGGAATGCTTTGATTTTACCGAGCATGATTTCCTATGTGTGGTAGAGTATATAGATCCTCCAGGAAGATCCTTCTAGCCTTCAACTTCAACTCAACATTCATTACTCTAATTCCTAAACCACACAACTATCTCTCCTTTAATCAATTTTGCCCTATCTCGCTCTGCAACAACATCTACAAAATCATCTCAAAGATTATCGCATGCAGACTGCTCAACTCCCTGTCAAAACACATCTCCCCAAAGCAATTTGGCTTCCTAAATGGACATCAAATTCATGAAGCCATTGGCCTTGCATAGGAGGGGCTGCACTCTATCCACACAGTCAAGCAAAAAGAGGTCACGCTTAAGGTCGACCTCTCAAAATATTTTGAGAGGTTCAATTGGTTGTATATCAGACTTCTTCTCATTCAACTAGGTTTCAATCACTCTTTTGTCTCTTGTATTATGAGTTGCATCAACACTTCCTCTTTCACCATCCTTATCAACGACTCAACCACCCCTTTTTTCAAGCTAGAAAGAGGGATCCGCTAGGGGTGCCCCTTCTCTTCGTCCTGGTAGCAAAAGGGCTTAGTAGACTGATTCATCAGGCAGTTGAAACCATAAACTTCAAAGGCATATCGTAAGCCCCATTTTTTCCCTCGCTCATCTACTTTTTGTAGATGATATTCTCATTTTTTTCCAAGGAAGAATGAGGTATTTAGAGCATCTAAGAACATTTCTTAATCTATTATGCAAGGCAACTGGAATGCAAATCAATAAGGAAAAATCCTATTTTTTCATATGGGGAATGTTGGATCTAGAACACCAACACATTGCTTAAATCCTTGGCATGCATCCACCAGACCAAGAATGAGGATTCAAATACTTGGGGTTTCACTTAAAAGCAAATGGTTATGTTAAAAGGGACTGGATCTAGCTAGTGGCAAAGATAGAAAAGAAAATAAACTCTTGGTGCAATAGGTGGCTATCCAGAGCCGACATATTTTTCCTTCTCAAATTATTCCTAGAAGCAATCCTAGTATATTGGTTCACACTCACATGGGTTCCTAAATGCATTCCCAATCAAATCTACCAACTCTCCTACCAGTTTCTATGGTTGAGAACTAAGGAAAAAAAGTCAATTGTTCTGGCCTCTTAGAAGAAAATAGCCACTCCAAAAGACTTGGGGGGATGGGGTCTAAAAAATTGACATCATTTTTCCCAATCTCTTGTTGCAAAAAATGTATGGAGTCTGATCCAAGTAAATGGTCTTTGGCCTAGAGTTCTTCAAGAAAAATACTTCCCCGATGAAGCCTTGATTGAATGGATAACAAACTCAAGCAAAAGGATGCAAAATGGATCCATGGTGTGGAAAGCAGTGTTAAAATATTTTCTCCCCATTAGCAAGAATATTATTTGGAGAGTTGGAAATGGACACAACCTACTCATCGGAAAGGATCCATGGATTGGTTGTGAGGAAAAATACCTTCTCCTTGCATAATTCATTCTAGAATTAAATAACCAAGGATTTTTCTTATTATCTAAATCGGATTTGGAATGGTCAATGGATTTCTTGGCAAGCCCCTGGTTTGGAAGAGGAATTCACCCATCCCTAGGATAATTTCATAGAGGCTCTCCAAAGATCATATGTCAACCTCTTTTATCAGGAAGACCCATTGATCTAGTTTCCCAATCCATCAGGCACCTATAGCCCAAAATGGGGATACAAAGCATTAATCCATGACCTAAGGGAGCTCCCCTCCCCCTGGTGGGGGAAGTCATTGTGGAAGCTCAAATGTCCAACAAAAAACAAACTTTTCATGTGGATCTTATTGCACAACAAAGCTCCCACCTGGGACCACCTCTAGAGAAGGAATTTTATTGACCCTGGTCACTGCAACCTCTATAAAGCAAACAATGAATCTCACACTCCTATTTTTTTGTTTCTCTTTCTTGAAGGAAGTTTGGGCTGAATTGAGACGATCCCTCCAACATGTTTGTTATTTGTTAGGTGATCCTATAGAGGTTGCTCTGAAAACCTAGATGTCCAACCCGACGATAAAGGATTTTAAAGCTCTTCCCCTCATTGCAGCTTGGGGTATTTGGTTGGCCCGAAACCATTAATTTTTTGATGACTCTTCCCCATCTCTTCCCTGATTTGTTTTCCGAAGCTTGGCCATTCTCTCATCATTTATGAGTCCTAGTCCCCCTCCTTCACTACTCTACATATTGATAGGTCCATCCTCAAAGGTCACCCTTGGACTTTCTTTGAGGGTGCTACATAGGGACATCCCACTATTGGGGAAGTTGGGGGTATTATATTCACTTATGACATCTCATATTTCTCCTTTGCAACTGGTTTGGGACCAACAACAAATAATTATAGTGAGCTCATGGCTCTAAAGCTCACCTTACTGCTTGTGAAGGAAAAAAAGGCATAAGTCACCTTGATATATATGGGGATTCACAACTCACTATTAACTGGATAACTGAGGGTTTTTCTTTACAAAACTACACTATATGGCCTATGTATAGTGCAATTAAGAGAATTGCAAACAATTTCTCTCACCTCGACTTCTCTCACATCCACTGGCAGCATAACCATAATGTAGACAAGCTCTTAAAAGCTAGAGTGAAAATGACTTAGGGATCATGACAAATCTTCAAAAAGGGCCAAAACCATGCCCACAAATATATTCATGCGCTTTGGATCTAAATCAAATTAATCAATCCCACAGACATATTAAATGTTTTTTTTTAATAATGTATAGATTATATAACTGCTCATTTTTTAAAGCTTATGTGTACAAACATTAGACTCTTATTTTTTGAAACATTACAAACTCTTGCTTTGTTTTAGGTTGGATAACGTATAGAACTCTTTTATGATCCTTCTCACAAATGCTCATGAGCATCCTTTTTGATGGGATAAATCCTTTTTGTATGCCAACGACATATACAAATGTAATTTTGTTCCTCTCAGTAATAAAATTACCGACTTTTTTTATCTGGAAAAAAGTTATTAATTTGGAAAAAAGTTATTATCATATTTTGCTTTATTATTTTGGTTCTCATATAATATTTTGTTTATTTTTAATATTTTATTGAATGTTTTTACTGTGAAATTATCAATTAATAAATTTTATAGGTTATATCCATCATTTTTTGTTTTCATCTAATATTTTTATTTATTTTAAATATTTTATTGAATTTTTTTACTTAGAAATTATTAATTAGTAAATTTTATAAGTTATAATTATTCATCATTTTTTCTTTATAGAAATATGAACCAACTCTTTTATATATGAATTTTTTTACTTAGAAATTATTAATTAGTAAATTTTATAAGTTATAATTATTCATCATTTTTTTTTTATAGAAATATGAACCAACTCTTATATATATAATATATAATTTTAAATGTTAAATAATTCATTTTTATTTTATGGTATTCTTCTCTTTTAAATGGTAGTGGTAGAAGCTTTGGAAAGTTGTTTATGTGGCTTATATTGAATAATAAAGTTTTAATATAGGGAGCTCTCCAAAAAAGAAACAGAGTAAGTCCAATAATTTGTTTACTTTGTAGGTGTAGTGAGGAAAACACTTCACATTTGTTCTTGCATTCTAGTTTCTCTCAGAAAGTTTGGGTTGAGGTTGGAGAGTTTTTGGGTATCCAAAACCTTTGGAAATGTGAATCTATACATACATGTCTCAATGTATGGTTTACTTGACAAGATCTAAAGTGCTTCAGGGTAATCCCATTTCTAGTTCTGTGGGGAATATGGATAGCTAGAAATGCTATTTTGTTTGAAGAGAAGATGATGCCCACTTTTTAGGTAGTTGCCCAAGTTAATGCTTTATTTCAATATTACAAGGTTAAACCATAGATAATTCTTTCAATAGTACAAGTGGATAAGTCATTAGCTTGGGATTTTTTCAATGGGGCTTGTCAAGACCCAAATTATATCAATGGGATTGGCTTCATTCTATATTTTACAGAGACACCCTGAGTTCAAGTCAAAGGTAATATAGGAAGAGGAGCAAAGAACCAAGGGGAATTCAAGGCCTTACACTATTTACTAAAACATGCGTTAGACAAAGTGATTGATAATCTTCAGGTCATGGGTGACTCACCTATGATAATTAACTGGATAAAAGGAAGTCTTCAAGTACAAAATATTTCTCTCCTTCCTCTAGCTTTGCAATTAAAGACAACATCTTATCAGTTTATTTGTATTAGTTATACTCATGTTTATAGGGAGCATGACAAGGTTGCAAATCAACTCTCAAAGGAAGGATTCCAACTACCTAAGCTTTATGGTTCTTTGAAAGAAGTATAATATGGTCATACAATGGTCATCCATCAGTTTGCCTTAAATGATTTCTAAACTTCTTTTAAACTTGTAATATGATAGTACTAGGGATTGTTATGTTTACATTTTGTTTACTTGATATTATGCAAGCTATGGATTTTTTTGGATATACTACTATACAAAAAGATTCTAAAGAAATCTATTCCTAAATGATCCATTCTAGATTGTGCCTAGAGCACTTGAGTATTGTATTTTTGTTTATCTAAAATAAAAGTACTTTTTTTTCTTGGAAAAAATGGTTTTGTCTTCATATAACTAGGATTCTTATTTAATCTATCAAATAAGAGTTGTTTTGTGAGGAGAAAACCACACCCACCCACACACACATATATTCATTCATTCATTGATAAAACATATTGTGGGTAGGAAGAAAGAGAAATTGAAACTTCAAATACTGGGTTCAAGGTATTAGGTGAAAAAGAGATTGTTTAAATTTCAAGGTGTATTTTATCACTCTACTGGAATGCCCAAAACACCATATGTAAAAAATAGACAAAACAAAAGCTATCTAATATGTTGATAAAGAGCTTCTCCCTTTCAAAGTTCAAATAGAAATAAAAAATCCAAGTACTTTTCAATGAATTTTTTTCTTTTAAATGGTTAGATTAATTTTGAAAAATCAAAATCTCTTTTAAATAATTTTATAAATAAGATTCTTTTAAATTGTAAATGTGAAATAACTAATCTTTAAATAATGCTAAATCCAAATTCTATTAGCAAACTAAATCTATTAACTGTGGTAGTATTAAAACTTTGTAGAACTTACATCTTTCTAAGACTTAGATAATGTAATGTAAGTCTAGTTTTGTAAGAGGAATTTGGCCAAACTAAAGTATATTTTTAGTTTGTACTTATTTTCAAGTTATCTTGTTTATTATTAAGTTAAACATTGTTTTTTTTTCTAGGAGTTTGGATGATCTAATTATAAATTCCTTCAATTTATTAGCCTTTTGTATTCATGAATTTTTTAAACCTAAAATTGATAGGCTAGCAGTGAAAATATTGGAACGTCATGAATTTTTATTTTTTTACGGGCAAGAGTGAACATCCAATTTCAACACTGTGTGCTACACCTCCACCTATTACTAGGCCTTTAGGAGCCTTTGAATGGCCTCCTCATGGCTTGAAGAGAATCCATTTGACCCGTCATTATTGTTGGTGGTGATTCATGAAAATTATCTAATTGGTAACCATGATTATGATAGTCTCTCTAAGGGCACCCCAAAAGTTTGTTCTAAAAATCTATTACTAGGTAATGATGATTCCTATAAGAATATTATCAATGATATTTATGTTTTTAATATGTTGAAGTTGGTAACACCTACAAAGGGCACACACTATTTGAGTAATTTATTGGTGGAGCACCTCCAAAGGCTATCATTCAGGTCTCAGTTAAGAATGTTGATGATTGCAGCTATGCGAGACATTCTCCAGCTTACAAACCTATGATATGTGGATCATTGCAGCTATGTGAGACTTTCTCCAGCTTACAAACCTGAGAGAAATCCCCTGAGAAGGGTGTGTGGTTCCTATATGAGACAGAGTTGGAATGTAGAGATGAACTCCTCCATTAAGAGAGTTGAGAAGAACTCCAGATCAACACAATGAGAAAAGTGATCTGTAGAGTTGGACGTGCCTGTGGATGAGCACAAGGTGAACGTGTGAAATCCCAAAGTGTTGGGTGCATCGTCATGAGAACGGAAATGAAGATGATGTATTAGCCTCCTCTGAGCAGAAGAGTTGATGAGAAACTCTAGATGAATCTCATGTGTAATGCAATGGGAAAGAAGATCCGTTGAGTGGACGTGCCTGTGGACGAGCACAAGTGAACATGATCCTAGTGGCCGAGCACTAGTGAAGAAGTGGTTCTTCTGTGTAATGAAATGAGCAATAGATATGGACATCCCTATGGATGTGCCCCTAGTGGATGAGCACTAGTGGGTGTATCAGATCCCTTGCTATATTTTTCAAGAGTCAGATATGCCTGTAACCCTAATTGTAATGTAAAGGGTACATGTCGGCCCCACCTTAATGTGACTGGTAATTAATGTAAAAGATAATTAATCTAATTAATATTAATTATATTATAAGATAGTGAGGTTGGCCCTGTTGTGCCAATAGACACTTCTGTTGACAGGTTTAGATTAGTATAAGTAAAGGTAAATTCCCCATTGAGGAATCACATCTTTCACATGAGTTTGGAAATTTCAGCAAGTACATCTTCTTGGGAAAAGTGCACACCTCTCTTGGGCGCTAGTCTTCTAGGGTTTGAGCACCCTCTTGTGTGCTAAGTCTTATTGGTGGTGAAGGTATTTCTTTTGAATAATATAGAAAATAATTTGACTAGGTTTTCTTCCCTTCCTGAGAAGGGTTTCCCAGGATACTTATTATGTTCTTGTGCATGGTGTTTCTTCTTGTGATCTTGGTTGCTGCAACGTTATTGTTTATATTTAAGACAAATGATAAAAATGGAATGAACTACATGCTTAACCTAGATCATTGAAAAATCAACATGGTATCAGAGCATAGGTATTGAAGAACCCTTTGCACAAAACTTCAAGGCAAACCGTCCTTTTTTTGCAGAACCGTACGACCCTCCTAGGGTTTCCAAAATTTTTGTACGACCCTCCTTCTTTCTCAGTTTCAACCCTTAATACTTGGAAGTTGGGGCTATTTTTGGCATAGGAGAGTACAAACTCCTCTAGTGCACCTCCAGAGACACTCAACATGAAATTCTGAGCATTTTCAATTTTTGACCCTAGGGTTTCTAGGGTTTCGCTAATTTCTGCAGAAATTTCAGTATTAAGGTTTCTGCAACTCATTGAAAGAGCTCTTCAACTCACCAGTGTTCTCTCATCTTTCAAAGGCTTATTGTTGGCAGTCATAAATCCAACAAAACCTAAAAGTGCTATCCTATCCTAGCCGTTAGGTTTTCTATCCCAATTGACAAAGGGTTGTGAAGAATCTAAAAATTATGATGAACACAACTATGATGGAAGTTAAGCTTGATGGATCAAGCAACTTCAAGTTTTTGGAAGACAAGAATTCAAAGGAAGACTTATTGTGGGTAATACAAAAAGGTGTCACTGTGACATACCTCTTTCATGAAGATGTCAAGAGGACAAAGATCAACCAGGAGCCATTGGAGAAATCATATCGGCACCCTCAGGTATGCACTTGTATATATATTATTTGTATCATTGTCATGAGGGAAATTGCAGGAGGAAGGAATTTTTTGCTGAAGTCAGCGATATAGATGGATCTCAGTGCATTCAGAGGAGCAACACACTCAAAGTGAAGACTCCAGGTTTGATTGTTGTAATTGTCATTCCTCTAACCTATATTTCTAAAGTTTTCTACATTACAAGTAGGCATTGTAGCTGTAACAACAATCCTTAAAATTGTTTTAATTCTAGAGATGCACTCATTATTATCCTTTAGGAGATATTCTTGTTTTCTTGTTCCAAATAGGTTAACAATAAAGGAAGATGTTTATCCTTCATAGGGAGCCACTTGACTCAGAGGGAGTCAAAACTATTTGAGAAAGAGGAAGAATAGAACCATCATTGGGGCAACCAATGCAATAATACATGATCACAATCCTATATGATTCTATGGGCATAAGCATGCATGGAACAATATATGTTCAGAACAAGAGTCTTCACCAGACTTTGAAAAACATAACTCCCAAAGAAGCCTTCACCAGAGTGAAGCTTGATATTAAACACTTCAGGATATCTGGGTGCCCAATGTACTTTCATGTACCCAAAGAGAAGAAGTCCAAGCTAAACCCGTTAGGGAGAAAGGATACATTTATGGGATAAACAATGAATCTTCGAAGACATTCCAAGATCAACATCCTTGGTTAGAGACAGATTGAGACAAGCAGAGATGTTGTCCTTGAAGAAGAGATAGCCTTTCAAGGATATAGAGAATCTCAGATGGAGATTGACAGCGAAACAATATCTTCTCCCCCTTCAACAGTCCATAGGGAGACAAACATTATTCCAGTTTATCTAGTTTCTCCAGTTGATATGTTTAGAGATATTGCAGTAGGGAATAAAAGGCCTACCTAGACTCACTCTGCAAGAGGCAGAGAAACATGCAAGCCTCTCAAGGCACATCTTGAGAAAGTAAAAGAGATTTTTGAGCTATCCTTTAGTCATGAGCAACTTCATTGATGTTGAGTCTCCTTGTCTTAGAGAAGCAACAAGAGAATAGGTATGGCAAGATTCCATAACAGAAGAATACCAATATATCTTAAATAATGATGTATAAGATATTATTCAGGGACCAGAAAGGAAGTATGTGGTAACTTCCAAGTAGATCTATAAGATCAAGCATACAACTGATAGAAGTGTCGAGAAATACAAAGTGAGATCTATAGCCAGAGGTTTCTCACAAATAGAGGGATTTTTCTATGATGAGATACTTGATCCAGTAAACCTGATACACTTCCATCCATACTACCATCCATGAGTTGGAAACTATATTAGATGGATGGATTCTTGATGAGTTTGGATTTCAACAAGAGTGTTGTTGATCCAAACCTATATTAGTACAGTGTTGGTGACAAGAGCTTGATTTTTGATGACTTATTCAGAAAGCCTTGTTGTTGGATACTATTGGTCCTTGACCAAGTTTTGGAAATCCTTGGTCAGGTTTGACCTATTTTGGGACTTCGACAGGCTGTCAAAGACGGAGCGCAAGTCGAAATGGAGATCGCGGGATGTCGACCCTTTGTTTAGGGTTTTTGGGTTTTGGGCTCATGTAACGGGTATGGGGATGTCAGCCCATGGGTTTACCCATGTTTAGGCCCATTTTTTAATGTATAAATATATATCTAGGCATTGTAAATGGGGGCTGGGCTAGGTATCTTGCTAAGTGCTAAGACAACATACACATCTATGTGATGTTGTGCCAAGTGATAGTTGTAAATGCTTTGTGCATACTGTATGAGGCTTGCAAGGCTAAGTGCAAGTGACTGTAAGAGATTGTATAGAGGCTTTGTTATATAACCTAGCTCGGGGAAGGAGGATCTGGCGAAGTGCGTGCAGATATCCTGTCTCCTGTGGAGTAGGATTTTGATGCTATGTGCCTGTAAGAAAGCTTGATCAAAGATACTAAAGAAGAGAAGAGTTGGTGGACGTAGCCCCAGGCTGGGGGTGAACCATGTACATCCTGTGTTATGGTTGCTTGGTGCATTGTGATTGTTTATTGTTCATTTGGTTAATGCTTAGCATAGTAATGTATGCCAGATCGACATGATATGATAGCTCAATGCTTAATGATGTGAATAAGATGCTAGATCTGATCTGTCTTGATATGCTTAGTGCTTGAATATATTAGATGTGAGTGAATACTACATTGCTCTGTAGTTAGGGTTTATTTGCGCTGTAAACAAAGGTTAAATACTAATGAACTATAACTTCTAAGTGCTCTGTTAGGTGTTACAATCAAAGATCTGTGTCCCAACTAAGGTTGCAGACACTGGAGTCCTGCAACCACCCCCGCATCTACCTCAGGTGAGACTTCATCTGCTTCACAGGTGTTGCCGAAAGGACCGGTAATTAGGGTTTTGTTGGCGCACTGTTGAAGCATTGAACCCTGGGTCTGCCCTTGTGCCAAAAAATGGTTCCATTGCCGGGACCTCAAACTGTGATTTCTGGGAACTAAGGAAAAGAAAGAAAGCTCTGTGCGTAGATCTGTTGCTTGACTTGCAAAGACCTGTGCTAAGAAATGAGGCAGATCTAAAGAAAAGAGGTAAGATATGAACACCTTGTGCTCTGATAGAGGTAAGAACAATGGAAATTTTTAAGATTTGAAAGCTTTGTGCTCTAAGAAAAGTAAGATAAGTGGAAATTTTTGTTTCAAAAGTATGGATCTAGGTATGTTTGATAAATTTTGTCCTAGCTTGAAAACTAGGGCACAGTTAGAAGAAAGAAGATTTGATATGAATAGATATGATGGAAATAATGAAAGGTATGTTATTCCTATGCGTAGAAAGAATGTTTGGACTAACAAATGGATGTAGGATCCTAGAAAGAATTTTTTGCAGGTTAGTTACTGTGATCCTAGTGCGCAGTACAAGAAAGGTTGGGGATCATTTAAGAGAAAGTGAGGATTAACTTTTTGTTACAGTTGCAGAAGACTGGGCCATCTTGCTAAGGATTGCCCTGATAGAAGACCTAGTTGTTTTTGTTGTAAATCTATAGACCACAAATTTTTGGATTTCCCTAGAATGATTACTAAGATTGAAAGAATGAATATGATATGAGAAAACCCTGAGGAAGGCCAAGCAACTAAGACCATGGTAGAACCCCAAAAAGAATCAGAGTCTGTATTACTACGAATGAAAGAAACCCTAGATGGTCACAGAAATATCATTTTGTCAGAGATCTTAAAAGAAAAAGAACATATATAAGCAAGAATAGGAGACTTCGACATAGATTGTGTTCTGGATGAGGAAACACAGGTGAATATCATGACAGTAAGAACCCGAGAAATTTCAGGAAAGCATGATATGGTTCCTTCAAAAGGAGGATTAGGATTCTTTAAAGGAAAATTGATAACCCTATGTGGAAGAAGAAGAGGCCCTAGAACAAAAAAAACAAGAATTAAAAGATTTCATGACTAGGAGAATAGTGCACTTGATAGAAGAACATGAGGACAAGTCGAAGCAAATTAGGACTAGATACTGGGTTGTCAAAGCTGAAAAAAGATAGGAAGACTTGAAGAACCTGTCCATACAGGAAAGTAGAGCACCTACCCCAAACAAAAAAGAAGTATTACCTTTGAACCCTATGACAGAATCTCATCAGCGCAAAGTTACTATGTTGAGTGCATATAAGAATCAGAATGGGAAGAGGAATACCAAGACACAGATCACAGGGAAGAAATCTAGAAAGCTCAGTAAGAAGAGAGAAAAGCTAGAAACATTGCAGGAGGTTCCAGAGGAGACTTCGCAGAGGGTAGGTTTGCAAAACTGGAACTTCATCGGGATATCAGAACAACAACATGTGGCACTTCACCATGGCGGAGTGATATGACCGTTGGAAGCATTAAAACCATTAGATCGATGCCCGGAATGGTTAGAACTGCAGTTATGACCGGAAATCTCGCCATCGTACCGTTGGGACTGTGCCGTAACGAACATAAATGCATTGATGAAGGCTTCTCACCCGTTGGAGAGATCTGTTACACCGCTATCTACTTATTCCGTCGACTATTGCACTGAGAATACTTTTGCAAATTGTATCCGCGCCAACGAGAGAACTCATTATTTCCGTGCTGGTTAATCATCGACCCGAGTATCCGATATCGAGCGTGTATGTTGGACGAACTCAACACAACTGGAAAATTTGTAGAATAAGTCTTAATCGATCTAATGGATGAAAAAGTAGTGTCCGCAGGGATTCAAGCTTCATCGACAAGAGGAGTGCAAGCCTCTTCATCGACTGCTCGCGAATCTGGACCATCCCGAGCCGCAGCCATGAAAATAACCAAGCATCGAGATGACTTGGCGAATGTGAAGTTGATCCCGTCTATCCTTCCCGACTACATCTCGCCCTTGGCCGATGTGGTGAGTCGTGACAGTGTCCCCAAGGACTTCGATTACACCCTGGTTACTGCTTACCTCCTGAAGGGGATATTTGCAGTTCAAACCCAGCTAGACAAGATCATGACATTAAAATTCAACGAATTCTTCCTAGGGTATCGTAAGAACCAAAATATGCTCTCCCCTCAAAGGTACTTGACTAGGATGAAGGGGAATAACTCGAGGATAATCCCCCAACCATGGACTATGAACCTTGTGCAGTCCACTGTCCTGAACGTAATGAAGATACCACATTTTGGAAGGCACTAGGAAGTTAACGCGTGCGTTAAGCTCCTACTATTATGCTACCATGGCGACTATCTGTGGCTAGACAGACGCATCACTGTTGACCCAATGTTGATCCATAGGATCACTGGATTGAGCATGTAGGGACCCGACCCACAAGACTTCTACCCAAGGAAGGCTGCAGATCGTGCCCTGACACAGAGGATTAAGGATACCTATGGCGATGTAGAAAAGGGGATGTGGGGCTACAAGGTAGCCTCCATCCAGAATGGCACAGTGCACCTGGCCTACCAGCTGATCACAGGAAAGATAGAGAGAAAGAATAGACCTACGCAGGTCACAGGGTTCGTTGTTGACCTTGCTGGAAAATGCGTAGAAGGACTATAGATGAATTGGGCAAAGTACTTAGTCAACCAGTTAGAATTGGATTGCCGCGAAGCTCAAGATCGGGGCTATGAGTTCCACTTTAGCTGGCTCCTGATCCTCATCACGTTTACAGCTTGGGAGATGCTGGAAGGTGCGACCTTCCCCAACATTGAGCCGTTCGAGCTGCTCACTGTGAAGTTCATGACGCTCTGGTATTCGAGTGATATGGGAAAACAGTGGCAGTCGAATGCGGTATTCCATACATACTATCTCCAGTTAAAGAGGGCCATTGAAGCTGTCCCTCATATGATGCCAAAAACTCTACACCGATTCAGGCCATTGATGAAGTTCTGTGCAGATCAACACTTCATTTACATCACTGCACATGCAGACGAGAGTAACGAAGAACTTCAGTCATACTATAAGCTCATAGAAGAGGACCTATAAGAGATAACTAAGGACTGGCCTACAGAGCTCCTTATCCCTGTTGACCCCATAGAATTTTCTGATTCCAAACAAATTAGAAGCTCATAGGCCACTCGCGAAGAACATGACACACTTGGAACCAACAGAAGGAAGAAGATAAAAGAGGTACATAACCTGAGCAGTGCATCAGAAGAAACTACTTCAGAATCACCTGGAGAAGGAGGTAACGACGAAGTAGATAAAGAAGAGAACAATGGGAAAGAAGATCAATAGAAGCAAGGTGAAGTAACACCGCCTAGGGATCCCATTGATGATACCGATCCATCTAAGAAAAGGAAGGTTTCCCCCACAAAACCTACCTCGCTGAAGAAATCCAGAGCTAGTAAGACCAAGTTGCAGACTGTACTCACGCTCGATGACTTCGACTTCATCATCACATCCGTATTAGACGCCTCGTAGGACCTCTTGTAGAACACTGAAGCCAAACAAGCAGCCATGTATGATAGAATTGAGGCATAACTCAGAGGGGTACAATAGTCCCTTCACTCTAGCCGCGCAGTGTCCACTGCGCCCTCGCCATCAGAAGAACCAGAGTTGGGAGATGAGCCCACCCAACTCCGCAGAATAGCTAATGTGACTGAAGCTCGCCTTCGTCATGCACAAGAAGAAAAAGAACAGGCCACAGTGGCCCTGAAGCAAGCACACGAGGAAGTAATAGAGCAACGCAAGATTGCGCAACAAGAGAAGGCTGCCCTCCAATCAAAATTTGAAGAAGAGAAAGCACAAATCCAGCGAGAGAAGGAACAACTCCTCACCGAGAAGGTTGGAGTAAAAGAAGTAGTCAACAGAGCACTCCACTCTGTAACAGGCTTAGAGCAAAAGGAGGAATACCCAGTAGAGCATCAATTAGCGAAGCTCACTGAAGCCATTCAACAACTTCAACAGAGAATAATAGATCTAGAGTTACAGTCAGTGCCAAACACTCCGTAGGACGTGCAAGATCAAAGAGAAGCAACTGATCGGAGCACAATTGAGAGAATCAAGACCTTCACCATAGAATGCAAACAACTCAGCGATCGTAATGCATAGACTTATGAACGACTTACTAAAGACCTTGAACTAAAGACACTAGAGTCCTAACTCCAGGAGGCAAAGAAGTAAGAAAAAATGGTACAGGCACAGTTGAAGCTCTTGTCTGCAGTTGAAAGAATGAAAATATCACAGGAACATCACACTGTTCGACAACAAGTTCACGCCATACAAAGAAAAGTCATGGAAGTGACTTAGAGGCTCCAACCAATCCAGGATGCAGCTTGTCAACTGTTTGAGGATATTGAAGGATGAGGAGCAGAACTAGAGCAAGTAGTCACTACAGTTGAGAAATGCTTGGAAGGACCTATGAACGAGGCAGTTCTTCAGTAGTTCAACGAGCAGGAAGCCTTGGCGCAACAACAGGTTGAAGCAGCTCGAGCTAAGCTTGAGGATTTTGAGGCAAAGCTACCCAGATCAGAGTGACTTGGGATGAGTCACAGGTGAGTGTTGGGGGCCTGTTGGCCCTTGAACAAGTTTTGGAGATCCTCGGTCAGGTTTGACCTATTTTGGGACTTCGACAGGTTGTTGAAGACGAAGCACAAGTCGAAGCAGAGATTGCGGGATCTCAGCACCTTGTTTAGGGATTTTGGGTTTTGGGCTCATGTAACGGGTATGGGGATGTTGTCCCATGGGTTTATCCATGTTTAGGCCCATTTTGTAATGTATAAATATATATCTAGGCAATGTAAACGGGGGCTGGGCTAGGTATCTTTCTAAGTGCTAAGACAAGATATGCATCTGTGTGATGTTGTGCTAAGTGATAGTTGTAAATACTTTGTGCATACTGTATGAGGTTTGCAAGGCTAAGTGCAAGTGACTGTACAAAGGCTTTGTGCTGTAACCTAGCTTGGGGAAGGAGGATCTGGCGAGGTGTGTGCAGATCTCCTGTCTCCTGTGTAGTAGGATTTTGATTCTATGTTCCTGTAAGAAGCTTGATTGAAGATAATAAAGAAGAGAAGAGTTGGTGGACATAGCCCCAGGTTGGGGGTGAACCACATACATCCTGTGTTATAGTTTCTTGGTGCATTGTGATTGTTTATTGTTCATTTGGTTAATGCTTAGCGTAGTAATGTATACTAGATAGACATTATATGATAGCTCAATGCTTAATGATGTGAATAAGATGCTAGATCTAATCTGTGTTTATATGCTTAGTGCTTAAATATATTAGATCTGAGTGAATACTACATTGCTCTGTAGTTAGGGTTTATCTGCGCTGTAAACAAAGGTTAAATACTAATGAACTATAACTACTAAGTGCTTTGTTAAGATGTTACAATCACAGATCCGTGTCCTAGCTAAGGTTGCAGACATTGGAGTGCTGCAACCACCCCTGCATCTACCTCAGGTGAGACTTCATCTGCTTCGCAGGTGTTGCCGAAAGGGTTGGTAGTTAGGGTTTTGTTGGTGCGCTGTTGAAGCGTTGAACCTTAGGTTTGCCCCTGTGCCAAAATATACAAGTAAGCTTTGACTTCTAATTTTGAGATGAAGGATATGAGTGTGATGCACCACTTCTTGGGACAAGAAGTATGACAGAGGACTGGTGAGATTTTCCCAAGTCAAGGAAAACATACAACGAGAATATTAAAATAAGTTCAGTATGACAGAATGTAAAACCACCATGATGGATTTGAAGAAAATGAAAGATGATGATTCAGACGAGATTGATCCACAACTTATTGGATCATTGATGTATCTGGTTAACACCATACATGATTCATGCTATGCAGTGAATGTGCTTAGTCAATCCTTGAGTCAGTCGAGACAAACTCACTCGATAGCAGTAAAGTATGTATTGAGATTTATACAAGGCACAATTGGATATGGCCTAAGATATGCCTCTAGTGTGAACTTGAGTTTGCAGGATATGCCAATACTAATTGAGAAGAGAGTACAATTGACCGAAAGAGCACATCAGGTTGTTGTCTTAGCGTGAAGTTTTCCATGATTTCCTGATGCAGCAGGAAACAAAACTCTATGGCCTTGAGTACCATAGAAGCAAAGTATATAACATCGAGTGTGCGAAGCCATATGGATTCACAAGCTTCTGACATATTTACTTGATCATGAGATGGATCCTATGATGATAACCATAACTATGTGTAAATCTCTTTGAGAACCCAGTGTTTCATGACAGATCGAAACATGTTGAGATAAAACATCATTATATCAGAGATATGATGCAGAGGAAAATAGTACACATGCATTATCTTCCTACACATGAACAGATTGCAGACATCCTCACCAAATTAACTTGGTGAAGAATACCTCCCTAGTTGAGAGGGAGTGTTTATGACTACAACCAAGACAAAGTTCAAAGTACATCCATGTGAAACTTGGCATAATGAAGAATGCGTCCCTAGTTGAGAGGGAGTGTTGATGATTGCAACTATGTGAGACATTCTCTAGCTTACAAACCTGTGAGATGTGGATCATTGTAGCTATGTGATACTTTCTCCAGGTTACAAACCTGAGAGAAAGCCCCTGAGAAGAGCATGTGGTTCCTATCTGAGATAGAGATGGAACCTAGAGATGACCTCCTCCATACAGAGATTTGAGAAGAACTCCAGATCAACACAGTGAGAAAAGTGATCTGCAGAGTTGGACGTGCTTATGGCTGAGCACACAGTGAATGTGTGAAAACCCAAAGTGTTGGGTGCATCGTCATGAGAACATAAATGAATATGATGTATTAGCCTCTTCTGAGCAAAAGAGTTGATGAGAAACTCCAGATGACTCTCCTATGTAATGCAATGGGAAAGACTATATGTTAAGTGGACGAGCACAGGTGGACATGATCCTAGTGGCTGAGCACTAGTGAAGAAGTGGTTCTTTTGTGTAATGCAGTGAGCCATAGATATGGACATCCCTATGGATGTGCCCCTAGTGGATGAGAACTAGTGGGTGTATCAGATACCTAGATATATTGTTCAAGAGTCAGACCTGCCTGTAACCCTAATTGTAATGTAAAGGGTACATGTCGGCCCCACCTTAATGTGACTGGTAATTAATGTAAAAGATAATTAATTTGGTTAATATTAATTATATTATAAGCTAGTGAGGTCGGCCCTGTTGTGCCAATAGACACTTCTATTGATAGGTTTAGGTTAGTATAAGTAAAGGTGAATTCCCCATTGAGGAATCACATCTTTCGCATGAGTTTGGAAATTTCAACAACTACATGATCTTCTTAGGAAAAGTGCGCACCTCTCTTGGGCACTAGTATTCTAGGGTTTGAACACCCTCTTGTGTGCTAGGTCTTATTGGTGGTGAAGGTATTTCTCTTAAAGAATATAGCAAAAGATTTGGTTGGGTTTTCTTCCCTTGTTGAGAAGGGTTTCCCAAGATACTTCTTGTGTTCTTGTGCATGGTGTTTCTTCTTGTGATCTTGGTTGCTGCAACATTATTGTTTATGGTTAAGACAAATGCTAAAAATGGAATGAACTACATTCTTAACCTAGATCATTGAAAAATCAACAAAGAAGGTATGGGACTACACAGTTGGAATTGTGTTAGTTCTCAAACCTTGACCAAGGGCTTTTCCTTTTTCTCCTTCCTTGAGGATTAACATCATGTTGTCATCACCAGTTGTAAACAATGATATTTTGCAATACTCTTGTAGTGTTTTCACCATGGGTTGAAGGTTTCTCGATTGAATAAAATTCCTAGTTATGTTTTCAATGTGAGTGGAGTTTCCTCACTTTCCCGTGCAATTTTGGTTTTTTCCCAAGAACATTCATGCAAAAATAAGATTGTTATGAACCAAATTACCTAGATATCATGAAAATAGAAATGATAAGTAACTCCACACTTTTAGGATGATAAAGAATCAATGAATAAAAATCCACGTCAAGGCATCAACCTCGCTTTACAATATACCTAATGCACAAGACAAGACGCCTATATAAATAAATTTCCTTTATTATAAATAGGAGATAAAGTGAGCTTGATGTAACATATCACTAAGCTGACCTAATCATAACTAATATATTAATGATGAAATAGAGTTAGGGCCTTAACAAAGATGGTTTATCTATCATGAGGATCTCCATTTTTCAAACCTTGACCCAAGAAGAGTGTGTGTTTGAAAGTCAACTTGTCTAAAGATCTCAAGGAATTTTCCCTAATCTAGGTAGGGGATGAGATGATCAAGAAACATGTACAACACAACAATTTGCGTAACCCTTTTTTTTTGGTTAGATTCCAAATAAAAAAATCTACGACTCTCCTCCCATAGTAAAAATGGATTCACTAGTTGCTCTCATTGACCAAGCTACTCAAACCTAGGTCAAACAATTTCTCAATCCAATTGGGTTCAAGTAATTCGTAAGAAATCCTAGATAAACAAGATGAATACAACCCAAAAGGTCAACCCCACCAAGCTATAAACACTTAGGATGACCCACTAAACCCATGTAGCATTAAACATTAGGAAGGAGATGATGCACCCCCCCAAAGAAAACTTCTCTCAAGGAGGGGCAAGAGGGTGTGATCCCCACCACTTGTTCTAAATCCCTATGTGGGGACCATGAATGAGTCCTAAATTAGCCCAAATTTTATACTTTGGAAAATTCATTTCATGCCTCAAACATCAAAGACATATTGATCTCAAATTCCTACGAGGCCCTAGTGGGGATAGATGATAATCCTAATAAGGAGAATATGGAACTTATTGTTATCAATTCCTAATGAAGGTAGAATCAAATAATGTTAGGGACCTCAATGACACTTTTAAAAAATCCAATGTTCATAATAAGGACCTTGATTTATAATCTTGATGTTTTGGGTATTCAAGAGGTGAAAAATGGAGTGAGATAAAAAGTGGACAAACTCAACCTTTCCGGTGACTTTATTTTTCTGGTGAGGCAAAGTTCCACCTTGATGCACTCAAATTTTTGAAATTTTGAGCATTTATGTCTTCTTAAAATGTATCATACCCAATACTCTCTGCGTACTTTGAGGATATGGGGTACTTCTTTTACCCACCCAAATTCAAACCAATTCACTAAGGAGCCAAACTGAATTGTCCTATTATTAACTATTTGCTATTAGTAGGCATGGAACTACATATTTATGCAACCTAAATGTCGCCATTCCATTATTCATGAAATCATAAATCATAAATTCATGCTAACATAGGCAGTCATAAGAAGAATCTGAAAACTAATTCAACCATGACGTAACCATAACAATTCAATATTAAATTCAACATAATTTGTGCACAATTTACATATACAATTAGGAACACTTATATGTCTTGAACTATTCATCAACTGGCTGCAAGAGTTGGATGTTAACCCAACCATAGGCACCCTATTTCACTAGTTCTCTTTGCAACAAAGGCCACCCCCTAGATGAGCCTATGAATCCACAAGGGACACACTCTTCCTATGGTTGGCACTAATTTCTCTTTTCACAACCCAGTTCCCAAGCTCACAATCACCTATAACAATTCCAAAACCACAACCCTCTTCCCCATCAACTTGCACAACTCAAGGAATGACATCCCCTTCTCTACTTAGTAGTCTACCATGTGCTTATCCCACTTCCCTCCTAGGCTCCAACACAGGCTAGTTTGGAAATCTCACTATTGGGATTCCATGGAATTATCAACTCTTGCAAAATTTCCTCAATTGTGGCCAATATAATTCCATACATCCACAATTCTCTATAAATTCATGGTTGTAGATTTTGCAATTCAAATTTAGCATGCACACAACAATTCTTTCTAGGGAAATTTCCCCAAATTGCTAGACAAAGGATAGTTCACAGGGTGAATTCTCGATTTCTAGTAAGTTCGTCTCTCTAATATTGAATGATAGTCACCTTCGATCTCCCCCCCCTCAAACCTTCAAAATTCAAACCATCATAATAATCACAATAGTTCACTTACATGGGAAAAGTAAATTTCAATTGCATGGCATGAAGGGGCCATGTATCCCTTCATGCACTAATACTCCCCTAAGGCTTAATTAAACACCAAACCATAATAAGCTAATAATCAAGGACATAATTAAGTTTTGCAAGATTTTGGGTTACCTCCCTAATTTAGGTCCCTTCCTTAGCCTACTAATCCCCCTTGCCTTTCCCCTCTCATGGGGTCATAGCCCCCCTTCTTTTTCCCTTCTCTTTTGTAGTCGAAGATGTACTTTCATTATTCATTCAATGTTAGGTTACAAATTACATCATCCGGCTTATATCCATTCATCTTGTATAGACACCAAACTGAACCATGGATCAAAACTTGGGTTTTACATTCCCCTCCCGCTAGATTTTTCACTATCCTTAGTGTTGACTCACAAACTAGCCACCATCCTGCAAATAGTTGCAAGGCATAATTTACAATTTTTATTATCTATGTTATATTAAATATAACTATAGGTGGGACCCCCTAGGGAGAAATAAATGATGTTTAATTTCAACTATCCCCAGGATTGAATGTTACAATTCTGCTGAAAAGGTCTCATGTACATTATGCAGTGATAATGTTTCCTTCTTCATTTGATTATGAGATTTACTATTGATTTGGTTGCACAACGAGAAAAAAGGGTTATGTTCATAAAAAAATCAAAAGAGCCTCTATATTATACACATTCCACTCATAAAATGCAATTGATGCTTATACAAGAAGATTATGAGGCACTACAAGGTTCTCTTTTATTTATAACTGGTATGTCTCAACAAGCATTTATCACAAAGGTTGAGTTCTCATTACATGATATACCTTAAAAAGAAAAAGGGGCAAGTTCATTTATGTAGATTCATTTCATGCAAATAAGGTATAATGATATAGTTTGACATATATAAAATACTTTATATAGCTCCAAGGGCCATCACATATATACAAGAAGTATTGGTTTTATATATGAAAAGGTGGCACATTACAATTAAAGGGTGGAAGTTTTCAATGCATATTGCATATGGTATATTATATGAATTCAACATCAATACTATATAGCACTGGTCATTTCCAAACCTTGCATTGCATCATTCATATTGGAATATTTGTATACCTTACATCCATTATTTGCACTGAATGCAGTTTTAAATGAAAGCTTGGATATTGAGGTTCGATGTGAAGTTTGAGCCATTGTTTGAGATGGATGTTTTATATGGTTGTCGATGTGATAATATAGCATGCGATTCCTCATATACTTGGCATATTCTTGATCTCTGATTTGTTATGGTGGATAGTGGAAGTATGATATGGATTAAATAATTAATTATTGATAATTTTTGAGGAACGTGGTGCCCCATGCATTAAATGCATGAGACACATGCATTTACTACTTAGGTATACCACCTTGTGCTGGGGTTTTGGCATTTCATTTTTATTATGAGTTGATTGAGTAACATTATGGTTCCGAAGCTTAACTGTGGCAGTTGTGTTAATTGAGAAGCTTGTTTTTCGAAAATATTTGAGTGCCTAGGAAAGGTATGGCTATTCTAGATTGTACCAATCAATTTCATTTTATTTTTGCGGTAATGGTTTTTGGAATAGCTTTGCTTGACTGGTAAATGAGTATACTTGTTTTCTTGAACTCATTATGTCGCTTCTAAAGAAAATGTTCCTTGTTTTATTGCTCTGGTATAAACCCTCACTCTAAAAACTATTACCTTCGGGTCTTGACTGTGTGAACTCATTGTAAATGGCTCGGTGTAGCTTATTTCCTGTTCTTTTCATAAAAAATACAAACTATGTAGCAACCTCCTTTTCACTTGTTAATACTCGAAGTTGTGAAATAAAAAATGGGAAATTTCTTGTGGGTTTCTTTTTGTATGCATTTCATTTTATGTTTCAAAGGGTTTTCAATCATGTCTTTCAAATAACATCCTATAATGCTACTCTACTGTGCATTGTAAAGAGTTTCCCTAAAAGTTATCTTGTCATTGGATTTGTTTTGTATTTGAAACCCCACTGCTAACACCGTAACTATGAGTTTGGGGAATTATTTGGTCGTTTTATTCCATGATAAACCCTGGGTATTTAGGTCCTATACATAACATACATACGCCTTGTTTTAAACTCAAACTTGTGAGGGATTTTGCATGTCTTTCTAGCCCGATACCTCTTCTTTACTTACACAAAAAAATTGTTAGATGTCTGGCCAAGGTCGATATATATTGTGGGAAAAATAAAAGGGTAATGTTACCTAGTTTCAAACCCTCATTGATTTTGATATATGGATTCATTGATTTTATATAGCTACGATATGAGATACATATACAAATATTTGAGGGCCTTTTTACCTGGTTTGATTGAAGAAAAGTTTGAAGAAAGGATTCAAAACTCTATATTATATTTTATGGATTTTTCGAAATAATGAAATACTAAGATGGTTATGCCATACAATTTTGGGTCTTGAAATAGTCGACATCGATTTTATTGGCATAAACAATTCATATAACCCCGCTGTATGATATTTGACAATTATTAAAGGTTATGATACAAAAAATTATGTGTAGATATTAAGCTGCCTGTAAATGCAGAGTTGGTTTGGAGTTCTATTCATTGGTCATGAGGCATACTTGTTTGAATTGGAATGAAAATGTGGCCGGGTTGTTTGAGAATTAAGAAATGTTTTATTTCTACATACATGATCATATTCCCCATACTTTCACTTTTCATTCGCCATTCCTTTAATTCCTAGGAACATATATCATTTTAAAAATTCATCTTCCTCCCCATGTTGTATGAAAATATGAAATGTTTTTCTATCAATTTGGCATGGATATTTTGACAACAAAAGTATATTTTGATCAATTAAAATTATGATCAAAAGCATAATTTGAAAAAGGATATATTTCAAGTTGATTTTTCTTTAATGAACTCTATTTTGGATGAAGCCATATATTTTGGAAAATAGTTGATGGCTCATTTTGTTTTAGGGCCAATCCCCTTCATCCTCTCATTTTACATTAATTGTTCATGGTTCCCAAATACATATTCATTTTTAATTCGTATATTTCCCCCCGATACCTGAACAAATCTAAAGGTCTCTTTAGACATGGAAAGTGAATATGCTAACAATTAAAAGAGGATGCGATTGACATGGAATGCATGAGATGATTATTGAAAGATATTGGTTGATGATTGATGTGTTGTTATTCTGAACATGTAACATTGCTCTCCTTGTCATTTGTTTCACTTTCCACACATTACAAAAGCCCTCATATTCCTAATTAGACTATAACTCCCATGTTCTTAAAACAACTATTAGTTATATAAGATGGTGAGGGTGGAAAGTGCTTTGAAGCAGAGATAAATATTTGTGTTTGAAGTTACCCTTCCTTACCTTTGATGATTGCATGCTTGCGTGTTGACCAAGTCAAAGCTATTTCTAAAATTATGACAATGAAAATGGTATTTGATGTTTTACTTGCTATTGTATACATACCCTAACCTAGCCTTATGTTTAATAGATGATTTTTTTCAATAGAGGCAATCATGACAGAGGAAACATAGGCATAGGAAGAAGGACAAATGATTTATGGCAAGGGGGAAACAAAATACTATGATTTTCCATTCACTTTTATGTTGATTCCGAAGAGTTTAATCAACTCTTACATATGGGTTTCTTAAACTTAGTTGGAAAAAGAGACTTTCAAACTCCGCTTCCACCTAAAAGACAACCTTTGCACCCTCATACTAGCATCTATGGCATACTAGTGCAACCACATGTGTCCTTACCACCCGATATCCAAGTCAATGATAGCTGGAATGATGTTGTAAATCTTCCCCAAATTCATGCTAATGGATGGCCCATAATGTCTTTTCCATTACCTCCTCCTCCACCTTAACAAAATGCCCAACACATTGAACCAATGACATCACATGCCCATTCAACTCAGCCACTGAAAAGACTCAAGTCCATTTCCCAAGAACTTGAACCTTCTAAAGGGAAAAAATTAGCCAACTCTACTAAGTCTGATCAATCTGAAGAATCCTCACACTCAATCACATCACATTCCCAACACCCTAGACATGAGGATGGACATACCCATTTTGAAGGTATGCACCTAGAAGCATCAACAATTAAAGGTAAAATGACCACAAAGTCAGATTCATAGATGCCCAAGCTGACATAATCTAAGGAAAGTGGACAGAGGCAGACTGCCTCACACAAAAAATATGATTTCTGATTTTATCATGTTGTTTTTCTTTGGCTTCACTGTTTGGACAATAGTTTATATTTGGACAACTTGCTAACTTACTTATTTTGGGCATGTATATGCATATATACTTGGTATTTGGGATTCACAAGTATGTTTTTAAATATTTGATGTGTTGATTGATTGGGATATGTGTATATAATGATGTTTTGATGACATATTTATTGATGGAGGAACAAGGGGATATTTTGAAAATTAAACAATAGAGTTTATTCAGGGCCCCCCACCTATTAGCTGATATTTATTGTATCCTTATCATTATTTATTAATATTTAATTATGATTTCACCCTATCTAACTAAAAGTTATTTAAATAACTTAACTAAAAGTAGTTGGAACTACTCAAAACTACTTTTGGAGAATAAAAGGGAAACAGAAGGGAGAAGCGAGAGAGAGAGAGAGAGAGAGAGAGAGAGAGAGAGAGAAGCACAAACTATGATAAGGTTTGCTCTTGCTCTAGAGTGAGATTACATTACTACTTCACTCATTTCTAAAACAGTTAAAAGCTAAGAACTCCTTGTTGATAGTGAGATATTACTGAAGGTGGCAATAAGAAGGACCAAGAAGTGTTTATAGTTGACATGCTTCAGAAGGTTGATCATTTGTTTCTGATAGTCTGTAAATTCTTATGGGATTTCTGAATTGATTTTCAGTGCTAATTAGGAATTTTTTGTAGAGTCATGACATTGGCATACTGTGGCTTGTTTATCCAATTTTTCTCAGTCTTGGTTTTACTTAGAAGACACCGATTGTCTCTATGTGATGTAACATTCTACCTCTGACTTCTAAGTCTTATTTTGGTCCTTACCCGTTATGGGGTACAAAATAATGTTATTGGTTGTATTTTAGAACTGAATTAATAAAATCGTTTGATGGTTTTGGGGTCTTATTTTGGACTATACGTTTAATCTTTATTTTAGATTTTCTGTTTTATGAATGATCATAATATTGTTATAATTTTTTGTTATAAACATTTCTTTACTTCTTTTCCATAACACAACATAAAAGACAACATTAGGCCCAATAACATATTTCTTGAGGACTAATTGATATTTTTGCAAAATGATATAAACATAGGGTAATAATCCTGACTATCTTTCCTTAGCCCAACAAGGTTCGAAAATGTTGATACTAGGATAGTCATTCATTTTCATCAACACTTAGTGCACATCATCATTATATACAATTGTAGCAAAATTTTTACATCAAAAATTTCAAAATAAATGCAGATATGCCTCATGCATTGCATCCTCTATCTCCAATGTTACTTCTTGAGGGTTGTAGTGGGTCTATTGGACCTTTACATACCCTATGGCTATGTTCCTGAGTATAGTGACCTTCCAGTCCAATATGCACATTGGTTGTACCTAGAAGTCTTCTTTCGGTTCCACCTTAATCAAATTCCAATCAATGACATGGTTAGGGTCATGCACATATGTTTTTAGTAACAACTCATGGAACATATTATGCACTTTTATGGAAGCAGACAATGCAAGGATGTATGTAACAAATGATATCATATCCAATATCTCAAAAGGACTGCAATATCTGGCTACCTAATTTATAAACTGCCTTGGATATTGCATTGGAATAGTTCGTCACAACAGATCTAACAAAATACTAAAATCTTTATTGTGAAGATTAATTTCCTTTAGATCTCAGTTTCTTTAATTACTATTTTTTTTTTCTTAAAATGTATGAAATAACTAAAATGCGAAAAATATAGAATAGAAATAAAGACTCACACACCATCCACAAATAAACACAAAATATAACCCAAGAAACCCAATATGGAAGAAAACCCAGCTAGAAGGTGAGGCTGCTCTACTTTTTTTTTTTTTAAATGTAAGTACAAATAAAGAGGCACTTTCTGTGGAGTTTCCTTTGACACTGTGGCCTATATGGCTGCTACATAATCTATCCTCCTCTATTATTCCCTCAAAATACCACTCATAGGTTCTCTGTTGAACTATGGAACAAATACAATGATAAAGAATGGAACCCCCTTCTCCTCCTAGCGGCTTGGTATTTAGCATAGCCCGATAGTCAACTAGGGGTAGGGTTTTGAATTCCTCAACCCTCAATTGTGATAAAGTTTTGGACCTTATAGAATCTTCTTAAAAGTACTCACGTGGTGAGTCCCATATGCATGAGTAGTAAGGGTTGACGTGACATACTCTCGTACCAAGGTGGTCAACATGGCAGGTCAACTTCCGAGAGACATAACTTTTGCATACACACTTCCATTGAGGTGTTTGATGCATCGATTGAAAGGTCTCAGAGTGTGGAACATGGAATCTTTCTCTAGTGTAAGTAGTCTGTCCTAAAATAAGTCCATTTGATGCCTCGAAAAGGCTTTGGAAGAATTTAGACAATTTCTGACCTAAATTTTCCAAATTGTGACCTACCGCTAAAATGATCCTGCAAGATGATTCCTTCAATTTTTTCCACTTTGAAAGTATCGAAATAGATGAAAAATAATATAATGATCCAATCCAAATCAAACCTTCCCATTTAGGGAGTATTTTGGTCCCCAAAATATTTACTGAATGAGGTGAGGAAATTTTTTCTCTACCTTCTCCTTGGAGTACCACTTTGCTTTGCATGTAAGTTGTCCTTTCAACCCAATATACCAAAGGTCACGCCACCCTTGTCTTGTAGTTCTAGACCGCTTCTGCAAAAATATGTCCTCTACCAACTCTACCTAAGTATCTAGTGCTAAGTCCTCTATGGAAGGTAGGGATTTCTCCTACTCTTGATCCAACATGGAAATCTCGTAGAGTTTGAGATTCTCCACATTCACTACTGAGAAAATGTGCATGTATGGGGGTAGACTAAGTCTGTAAGCATTATCTCCTACCTTCTACAATATATCAAAAGGTACATACTGTAGAGCCTTGATATTCTTACCATGACCCTGTAGTATTTCCTTGTTTAGTTGTAACTAAACTATGTCTCCCACCTTGAATGACTTCTTGGTTCTATGTTGATCATGTTTGGCCTAATATTTTTCATGTGTCTTCTTCAACATCTCATGTACTTTCAAATGGATCTGCCTAATCTTATTAACAAATTTTTATGCTCTCATTGCATCTCTTATGAGGTCCTCCCTCACTCCTCCTTGTTGTCCATATACACCATCCAAGGGTGAAGGTGACAAATATCCAAAGCAATTTTCAAAAGGTGACTTCCCAGTAGAAGTGTGGACTGCTATTTTATAAGAGTGTTGTATATAGATTAGATTTTCATCCCAGGTCTTCGATACTTTTGATTGTAACCCCTCAAAAACTACACCAAAGTGCTATTGAATACTTTTGTTTTCCCATCAATTTTTAGATGGAATGTCATAGACTCTTCAACTTAGTGTCCATCTTCTCCCATAATGTAGTCCAAAATGGACCAAAAAGTCTTGCATTCTTGTCTAAGATGATGCTCCTTGGTATTCGAAAGTGCACCCAGACCTGTTCAAAGAACATGTTTGTTGCTTCTTGTCCTTTGATGGTCTTTTTACAAAGCATGAGAATGCACATCTTTTTGAACATATCAACTACCACAAATAGATAGTCACGTCCCTTCTTGGTTATTGGTAAACCTCCCAGAAAATCCATGGAAATTATTTCCCAAGGTTGAGTGGGTACATGTAAGGGATGGTATAGACCTTGCTTCATGTTACTGGGATTGATAGTACAACAAATTATACATCGTCTAATATACTGTGCTACAACTTCCTGCATTGTGGGCCAGTACACATACCTATGTAAGTTGGCAATTGTCTTCCCAACAATAAAATGTCCTGCAACCTTGTAGGTGTGAGCCTCTCTGATAAGCTGCAGTAATTCACCTTTAGGTACATAGAGATTATCGAGCTTGTAGAGTAATCCATCATAGAAATTATAGTTAGCCTTGTCGTCACCTTCTTCAATATCAATTTGGCCCGATAACTGTTGAAACACCTCCTTGAAGTCCTCATCTTCTACATGTGCCTCTATGTATGCATCATGGGTAAAAGGTCCCATTGAAAAAGGTTGTACCATATCAATCGATCCACTTTACAATTTAGTTCCATGTTGCAACAAGGGTTATGAATAAAAAGGTTATGTTTTGAAATGTCATAAGTACTAAGTCCATGGGAAAAAATCTTTGAATAATTTGTTTTAATATGTAATATGGTAAAGTGGCTCATATGTTTTAAATGGTATGAAGTTTTTTTTTTTTACATAACACATTATATATATGACATATTCGAACAAAGTAAACCCTAGCCTATTTGTATGGGTGCCAACTTGATTAGTTATTATTGTGAAGTGACAAGTTTGATGGCAATGAGTAAAAGGAGTTTTAAGCGCATGTTTATAAGTTGGCATGGCATATGGTATCAATCTTGTGATTAGTTTTTACGACATGAAATATATGGTGTATTGTTTGAAGTTATAAATTGGCATATGCATGTGAACTAAGGTTTTGGAGGCCGACGTGATGGGATGTCATGCATTAATTTGCAAGGACGTGGTAATTAATTATATAGTCCTGCGTATACCACCCCATTCTTCCTTGGGATTTGGTCATTTCATTTTGGTTCTATTGAGACTGTAGAGGAAGAAAATCTTGAGCTAGCTTTGAAGCCCTGCTCCTGGAAGTTTTAACAACCATTTCCCGCGCAACCCTGGTATTAAAAAGGTCACAAGCAAGCATTTAGTGAAGTAATAATTTGGTAATGGCTCTTGTTGTTGTTTGATGTTGGGCTTTGCTTCTTCCCGCCCTTATTTCACTCTTAATGGAATAATTGTTCAAGGGTTTATGTTGTGAAAGAAAATGAAATAGCTAGTCCGTTTTGAGTGTCTTTTCGTTCCATGCACTATTTCCCTTTCCATTTCTTTAAATTTTTTATCAGTTATGGTTGTTGGAGTTAAACCCATTTGACATTTATTAAAATATATGACATGGGTTCAAGTTCCTGTAGCTATTCCTCTGTTGTCTAGTATTTCACTTGAGAAAAGTATATTTTTGAGACATACTGGTCATTTTGGATATGGGTCTAATGTTGAGTTCTGACTTTGAAATTTTATATACCAGCCTTGGTTTATTTTTTTGAAATGGATAAGTTGCATCCAACATTTAAATGCTTGGTCTTTGCTGAGTTAGAACCGATTTTTGAATCTATGACCATAATGGGTGTTCAAATGACTATAATATTTTGTACAGGAAATACTTTTATTATGTGGCTGACATAAATTCTGATTGATTTTAGTTTTCTGGGTTTTGAACTCGTGCCCATGCTATGGTAATTAAGTTTGTGAATAAAGTATGAGTAACAATATGTGTTATTTCTTATTTCCTGCTGGGTCTGAGCCAAAGTCAGGTTTTGAACCCACGACTTTATAAGATGATTGACTATCTTTAAAGTTTGTATATGGGATGCTATGTGGATTTTACAACTAGTGTTATTTTTAGCCCTTATTTTCAAACTCATGGCAATATTTAAATGGCGATTACTTTCGGGTTGAGTTGAAGAGTCAACAAGAATTATTGTTGTTGCAACCAAGCATGGGGTTTCAAGTTCAAATCTTGATTAATAAGCCATGTTTTTCAAGGAGTGTTATATTGTTTGGATACCTGGTTGTATTGATTACAAACCATTGGTTAAGCTCGAACCTATCATCATTAGTTTGAGATAAACAATATAGCTATACACATTCTCTATGGAAAATGTTCTCTTTTGAAAGGTCATGATAATGAATATAAATGTTACAACACTACGATAATTTTGGAAACATTGTGTGCCTCTGTCAACCATGACATCCCTCTGAAATTATGATTAATATAGATAATATGGTTTAAAGGTTACATTTCTTTTAAGCAAGCTTATACTCAGTTCATCTGATTATTTTCGTTCATAATAAACCTAGGACATTCATAAGATTTGGTAGCTGATATAGATAGTGACTAAATCTATTAGGTTGGTGATACACGTTCGGACCATTGAATAAAACTGTAATGAGTGTTTGGAAAATGGGTGGAAATTTTGATATGTAGTTTTAAAAGTTTATTTTTCTTTTATATGAATAGGACCACATCCTCACATAATATGTTATGCCCTAATATTGGCTCATTACCCCTTAATTGAGGCATATTATATTAGTAATTTTATTTTATTTATGTCGGATTTAGGACATTAGTTGTAATTATACCTCCTAGTCTCCTATATATACCAAGGAGACATTTTCATTTTGAATCATCTTGTACTTGAACATTTAAGTGGGGTAAAAGGAGGTTTCCCCCTCGAAGAGGCTTATTATCCGAAATTATCTCTTTTTCAAGGTGTTGAGTACTTTTTCTGAGGATTTTATATGCTATATTGATATTTGGTTCTTAACATATGGTATCAGAACTCAAGGTCTTGGGGTTTCACTGCTACATCTGAGACACCTTGGAATTTTTGCTATAACTTTTTTTCTACAATGTTTCAGAAGGAACGACTTGGAGGATATTTAGTAGACGGATCAAGGTATGTTGGGGTCAAAATTCAGCTCCCGAGGCCTTATACTTTCAGAGATACAACCTCTACAAGATAGGGTTCTGGAATAATCCTGAACTGAGTCATTGCGGAAGTTTCGCTATAAAAAAATTTCTGTAACGTTTCAAACCCTGAACTATGGAGGCTATATAGATAAATTAGTAAGGTATCTGTGGTAAAATTTTTAGCTTCTGGGTCATCTTAAAGTTGTATATACACCCTGTGTAAGATAGGGTATCTGACTAGTCCTATTGACTAGTCTCAAGAAGGTGTTCTAGGTAAAACAATCATAACTTCTTCCTAGAGTATCAAAATTGTGTGGGACTGGTTTCATTGGATCGTGGACAGTTTGTAGTATTTCTGGTGCGAGTTTCAAAATTTTATATCAATCATTTTGTGCGAGGCACACTATACAAGTGAGATCTTCTGGAAAGGCCAAAAATCGACAAGTTGTGGGGAAGTTACCGTAAATTCCACTTGGCACATCCAATTTTGATCAGACCTGTGGCATTGTAGAGAAGAAATATTAGAGAAATACATAAAAAGAAAGTTTCATACCCAGAAGGGCCGAAACTTGGGAGATACAGAAGAGATATTGTCTAGCAGAACCACCTCAAAATCAAGGTTAAAAAATGATACTTTGCCAACATGCCACCCAAAAAGGGAACTTCTACACCAAATAAGCCTCCAGAAAATCCTACTTGGACTCTTGATGAAGGTGAAGAAATGCATAGGGACATAAATGAACTACAAAATAAGATGGATTCAATGGAATCTAAGTTGGA